>JAJMBN010000117.1:0-51931 GCA_030572735.1 Sugiyamaella mastotermitis
TAGTTCAGCTAGTGAGGTATCACCTATTGATTCTTCAGACAGCCCTTTGTCACCAGCCACAGATGGTCTAGGTAGTATGAATTCACCTGATAGCGAAGTCTCGCCTCGCATAAGGATGCGTACTCCTGAGGTGGAGTTGGAAGGTGAAACTGTCATAAATACGCCAAGTTCAAATAGACTGAAACGAGGACTGCACAGTATGAGAAATATTGCAGTTAATGGCGAGATAGCTTCAAGTGAGTTAGAGGAATGGTGCAAAACTACATTGGAATCTGATAGTTACATAAGTGAACAGCTAGGATTGAGTCGAGAACCCAGCTCCAAAATACCTCCTAACAGTACTAGAGAAATGTGTGAAGTAATGACTGAAGAAATACATGAAATACGTGACGACTTTAATGACATGAGGGAAAGTATTACTCATTTACAGAGTGGATTCGTCAACATGACTAATGTAATATCTTCTATGGGAAATGCAGTATATTCTTTGGGAAATGCTACAAAAGATATAGGTATTTCTGTTTCTTCTCTTTATGAGAATCAAAGGAAGATCATAGCCTCCACAGACTTATCTAAAAAGTATTATAGGTTGCTCTCCAGTAATGTTCGATACTGTGAGAATACCATTAAGGTGCTTCTTGCTGACCGCAACAATCTCCGTGAAGAAGTTGCTACACTAAATAAGAGAATCGAGGTTTTATCCCAAAATCAAAAAGGAACTAGACGTGCTAGGATTTCAAACAATGTTGAAATGCCCATGTTATCCTCAGAAAACTATATCTCCCTGAAGAGAAGAAGCGAAGAGGAAAATCGATCAGATAAGCGACCGAGACCAGAGCTAGTAGATAATGATGATGAAAATATAGTTATAGATCTAGAGGATCAGGCTGGCTTAGATACTTCAGGAGAGTAAGATAAGAATGTAATGTGCTATTATCAATTTATTATTATTCCTAACTGTTAATCTATCCACAGATCATCCACCCCTAAGGCCCCCTGCAGATTTGGAGCTGTGATAATAGATTATTCTATTACAGAGAGTGCGGCCCCGTTTTACAAAACCTGGGTTGAGGGTACCAACTGTACTGCAGGTATCTATAGCAGCAGGTCCAGTAAGGACGTTACAGTAGTTAGCGTGGCTAATATATTTGGTTTGCAGTTATTCTGTTGTGGTGTAGTAACGGTTAACTTCAGTTACTAAACATCTCTGTGTTGTGACAACAAGCACATCGGTGCCCAGGTAACAACAAATCAGACCAAATTTTACACAGCAAAAATCTGTGACTGGGAAAGTATAAATACCAGTATGGACTCTCTTATCCTATTTTTTTTTTCCTCATCCGCAGAAGTTCATCATCTTAGAATATGGTTCTTGCCTTTTACCAGAGCCATCCAGGTGAAGACTTTGAAAATGCGGTTTATTAAGTTTTTGGAACCTTCACATTCTGTCTTCTCTCTAGGAGCAGTATTTTTTTTGATGGTTTGAGATTAATGATCTAAACCATTAAAAAGGATAGCGCTGGTAGAGAGAATCTTTTGAGTGATTAGTCATTTGATATGTAATAAATAAAGGTAGATTATTATAAATTGTACATGTAAATAAATAAGAATAAATAACTCATCGGTTCGACTCTGCTTTTCTTTTTTGCTGGAATGCTTGATCTCTAAGCATAACTTTTTCAAAAGCATTCAATGGTGCTTTTCTTTCTATAGGAGCTTTAGAAACTCTATTACCAAAAACATTGGATTGTATCTTTTGTTTAACAGGGGCTGGCTTGGAAAGAGAAAACACATTTAATTTTGTCGCAGGCTTTGCTGTAGTCTGAGGAGCCGAAACGGGTTTGATAGAGAGGTTTAAAGATATGGTAGAGTCTGTCTCCCGTTTAAACTCATGATTAACGGTGTTTTTTGATTCGGAAATTGTCTTTGGATATGTTTGCTTAGCCACTTGGATTTGCCTTTCGAGTAGTTTATTTGCTCGTTCTTCGTCACCTCTATCTGCTCTTTCTTTCTTTCGAAGGGCTTCTTGGCGTTTAAGTGCTTCAGGCGAGTTATCAATCCATGAAATCACCAACCCATCTTTTTCAGATTCTTTTACTCGTAATGCTCCTTCTCTACCGAGTTCTTTTACAAACTGTGATAAGGATGCCCATCTTGTAGAATTCATATGAATATGATCCTTGTGGCTGATATATTCGTTGTAGAATCGATTAGCATTTAAAAACTTTTCGCCATGACTGGTTCGTAATAAATATAAAAAATCATGTCGAAACTGCTTGGAGTAGTTTTCGATACTTTTATTTGGATTCTGCCCGATTAGCAACATTTGTCGGACATGAGATTCACTTTGGGTATGACACTTGAATCCATTTTCATCACGGCACTGCTTTTCACATACTTGGCAATACCATCTGAGCCTCTGAAGGCCCTTTGCCTTCATTTTATTAGCGATATATTTAGGAGTTCCGACTTCTGCTTTTGCCATTTTCTTGTCGTTGATTTATAATATATAGAAACATTCAAATATATATTTTAATAATAGCCTTTGTAGGTTTAGGGTTTGTGAGATATTCTCTGGAAGCCCATTTGAATGATTGTCTGAAATATTTATGGTTATTTTGGTTTTTATACCTTCAGGTTCATTTCCTGTCTGTTGGTATTGATGTTAGATTGTAGTTACTGGTTAGTTGCTCTGTTGAATGATTTCACTAAGTTAAATTTCAATCAATCTCTCTGAACAGAGTCTGACGTTGATTCTGATATATTTGAAAATCTATAATTTAACTTAGAGCAAACCTGCGTCTTTTACCTAAACAACTTATATCATAAGTTATATGTATATGCACCACAATTAAAATGTGTATTAACTTTTAATTCACTCATAAGTCACAATGATCAATTACAATTTAAACACAGAGCATGTAACACCATTGTAGAATAAATATAAATTAATAATCTCATATAAAGGCATAGAAGAATTACTCCTGTTAACATTAAACGCGCTAGCTCAGATCTACAATATAGCCATATCTTGTCATTAAACAGCAGCAAATAGACTCAGTAAGTTAGTTAAGTTAGGAGACTGTAACATAGTCATGCATGCCGAAACATCACACGGCTAAATCTATGTGAATACGAAAGTTAGTCAGATCGATAAACAATACAAAAGAGAACATTAAACCAAGGAAATCAATTTGATGTTTCGTGGATTCAGATCTAAGATCAGTTTCTATAACCCTTATAAGATCAATGGATGGCTGCCATTGCAATCTAAAACTTATGCTACATACAAGACATTTCAAACAGCTAAGAACAAGATAGACTGGAACAGAAGAGCTCAATGGGGTAGTACAGTTGTTATCTTAGGAGGGATATTTTACGTTTCCCATCTAGAAAGTGCACCATATTCAAATAGAAGCCGGTTTATGCTCATAAACAGAAAATGGGAGTTATATATTGGACAAAGGAGTTACGAGGAAACGCTATCAGAATTCAGAAACCAGCTTGCTCCAGAAAATCATCCAACTGTGGCAAGAGTAAAAGCAATTATGAAGAAAATCATTAGTGTATCAGGATTGGAAGACCTTGACTGGAGAATTCATGTCATAGTAGGAGATCACCCTCCAAATGCATTTGTTTTACCTGGTGGAAAAGTATTTGTGTTTGCCAGTATTTTGCCTATATGCCAAGATGACGATGGGTTAGCCACTGTATTATCGCATGAAACAGCACACCAAGTAGCTCGTCATACAGCAGAAAACTTATCTAAAGCTCCAATATATATGATTCTTGGATTGATTATGTATACAATTACTGGATCAGACTTTTTAAACAACCTACTTATTAGCGGACTTATAAAACTACCAGCCAGTAGGGAAATGGAACGAGAAGCCGATTATATAGGTCTGATGATGATGTCAAGAGCATGTTTTGACCCTGATCAATCGTTACACTTGTGGGAACGAATGGATAAATTTGAGCAACAGATGGCGTCAATGGCTCGAAAAAGAGGAAGAGGAGCTATGATTCCTGAGTTTTTGTCTACTCATCCTTCTAGTAAACATCGAATCGATTTCTTACGAGAAGCACTACCCGAAGCTCATGATCTTCGAGAAAAAGCCGGTTGTAATGAACATTATGGCGCCTTTGTTTCCACATTTAAAGATTGGTCTGGTAGTTCGACATCCCATCATGTGTGGTAAGATTTATTACAAATTGAAAAAAAAAAAGAAGAAAAAAAAAAAAAAACTTTTAGAATTTTAAACTGAAGTAGTTAGACGTTACTACAACTAAGCAAGTTAGAAGTTGCCAAGGGCTGTAAAATAGTGTTTAGCTAACTGAAGTTAATATAATTTTATCCACTCACAACACAAGAGGATTGAGAAGATCACAGTTAATTATGGCCGCAACAAGTTCTCCTGTTAATCATAGGTTATTTTCAACTAACTTAATGAGATATTATGTACATAAATAGGGATCTACTGTATTGCCATGGAAATATTTTATTCTACATATTTAATAAAAATAAGTTAGATCCTTTCAGGCGCTTTCTTAGCATTTTGCGACATAGATATGAGATGCATTTTTTGTACTACAGATCCTAAATTCCTATGCTAGATATTTGTAGCCCTGACATGCAGCTTAGGCCAGGGGTTATCTATTTATTGCCAGAAGGAATTCACTAAAGTTGCCCAGTGCATCGACAAAACTGCGGCAATACGGCCAGCTTCCAGATGCCATTCATGGGCTTTAATATCTCAATTAAGTTTATAAGATATCAAGATACTGAAAAAAAAAAAAAGCCTCTATCTACCTCTGTATCTACTTATCTAATATGATGCCCTATAATTAAGACTACACGGATTCTCTCAATGACGGCCCTAACGCAATCGAAATGCTGAATTTATGCATTGATCCAGGATAAGAGTTAACTTGGGTGTTATGGTTCAAAACTAGCAACAAGTTGCTTAGCCTCTCTACGCTGGCGCGTAAACTCTCAAAATAGTTGAGTATCCGACAGAAGACATGTCTAGACTCCCCTACAGGCAGCTAGCTACCCAATAATTGATTTATCAATTATTAGAACTGGTGGACTTCAATTAAGGGGCGATGCTACAGTAGCTTGTCCAAGTTAACATACACACATATCAAGAAGCTCTAGAATTTGCAATCAATTTACCTTTAAGCCTAACAAATATAATCAAAAGCACAATGCTAGACAAACATTAATCTACCATTGTACAAGTGGTATCTGAAAGATGGCCTATTCTTTAGGGGTGTGGCTATAGTAACTTAACTATATGTATAAGTTAAATGAGGGTCAATATTTTATCATAACTTTTGTTAACTAAGTTATTTGGTCAAACCAGCTCTTTTTGTTAAGTTAACTTACTTTTAGGTGGTCTGGTATGCGCCTCAGGCGCATCACGCACCGGTTAGGGGCAGATGAAGTTTGTTTGGGTGTGGATTGACCCGATTAGGCGCAATGTTTGATCTGTTGGATAAATCCAGTAACTAAACCTAATGATAGTCTGACCTAGAACCGTTTCTTCAGTATTGAGGTCTGAGATCCACTGATGCTACTCACCCCTGGCTGTTTGACTCGCGTCTAATTTTACTATAGCTAGTAAGTGAATCTACTCATCATTTTAGTCCCTTGAAAGACAACATGACAATCAATAATATATAAAAATTTTATTTTTTAAAATGCGCCTTAAAATAACCACATTGTAAAAAATAAAATAAAATATGGCTCAAATGTTGCTATATTATACTGTGGGTGTAAATATTTCGGGTGAATTTTTCTAGTATGGCCACCCAACTATGCATCTTCCAAGCATATCTAACCACCGTGCATCAGAACTCATTCAAAGCAATGGCCGGCAACCCAAATAAACTTTTCTTAGCATAAACCATCACTTGATAACTTAATCATCACTTTATGAAAGCTTGTGATATCGTTGACTCGAAAGGGAACACAAATATTCGACGATTCGATTATTGCAAACACTTTTATTTAGTATTCATTCTTTTGTTTTGGTTGTATAACTTTGGTGTCATTCATTTTCTTTAAATACCCCTTTTTTTTTTTTTTTTTTTGCAGACTGATTTTATTAAGTGCTATTTTTATCATTTAGATACTTCTTTTGGATGCAAATTGTATAAATCGACATATATCTTTTAGAGCTTGTGACATCCATTTATCATAAATCGAATCTATCTATACGAAAATCTAAAAAAAAATAAAATGGTTAGTCAACATTTTGGCCAGCTTATGTCCAAAATCGCTGACACGGTTATTAGTATCACTAGACGTGATCCATCCAGTTCTTCACAGGAATGTCCTAAAGGTAGCGATTCGGCTAGATGTCAAAAGCCTACTTCTAGTGAAGCCTTACCAATTGGTTTAGGAGTTGCTATTCCTTTAGGAGTAGCATTTATAGTCTTGGTATATTTACATTTCAGGAATGTCAAGAATCTCAAGAAGGAAGAAATAGATAACCAACATATTGATGTCGACATTGATGATTTTGATGCAAGTCAAATGGGTTATAATGACCCTGAAAAGGCTATTGGAGATTATAATGGCCGAAGAGCTTCCAATGACACTGGCGCTGCATCTTATAGAACTGGAATGAACCCATTCTATGGTGCTCAGCATCCTTACATGATGCATCCCGAACTTTCTACTTCAAAGATCTCTCTCGACGAATATTCCAAATCGCTTCATTCGATGATCGACTCTAATGTATATCCTAGTAATGCATCAATTTACAGTGCTTCCTCTCGACCCTCTTCGCCTAGAATTTCTACTGTACAACAACAACAACCTTATCCACAACGACCACCTGCTGCCCGTCAAAATAGTAACTTGACTAGTCAATTGCAAATCACACCTGTTCCTCCGGTGCCCCATGTTCGATCTATTCATTCAGCTTCTCAAACTGCTGCACCAAGAGCATCGTTTGAATCTGAGGATTCTGTTTCATATGTTTCATCTTCTAGAACTACGCATCCTAATTCTACCGAAAGTCCTCCATCTACTGTGGCAGGCGAAACGCCACCTTCATCTCATGATTTAGAACACCCTAGCTTCTCTTCTAATAGAGACAGTTATAGAAAGAGCGAAGCTTTTTCTGTTCGCGCTCTCCCTTACTCTGGTGAGGAATCAAATAGCCACAGCTTTTCTTTTGAGGCCGATGATGACTCTAAATTAGAAAGAACTAAATCAGTTGTTTTCAATGATAATGAACAGCCTGATCTTGATCGAAGTGATACCAAGAATTTTGAGCGTGTTAAATCCATCTACAGAGAGTATTTACCTGAATCTCCTCCTAGATCTCCTATATTAGAACTTCCTGAAGTACCAGAAGAAGAAGAGGAAAAGAGAAGGAGCGTCAATCCTTTTGAGGATGCTCCAGTTATTAATGAAGAAGATTCTCATGTTTATGATGAAGCTCCTGCCGATGATCAGTATCAACAGCTTACTGAAATTGAACAGCCTTTCGACCATTCTCAAGTTTATGAAGAGCCACCCCATAATTCAGACCAACAACCCCACTATCATGAACAAAATGAGCAACAACAATATGCTCCTGAGCATGATGTTAGTGGCTACCAAAGTTCATACCAGCCTGCTGATGAATCTTCATACTATCCTGACTATGAAGAAGAAAATCAGTTGACTGCAAACTATGGACGTAGAAAGCCTGATCTTACTATCAACACCTCTATTAATAATGAATACCAAGCATATCAAGTTGATCAAACTGATCATCAACAAACTCAAGATCTTCCTTATCCTGTTGATGCTCATTTAAGAGGTGTAGCTCATAGCGCTCAAAGTTTTTATTCTGCCAGTGACCAAGCCGGTACTGCTCAGGACAATCACTATTATGGTGGTGAAAATGACAACCCAATTCAAGGATTTAGATCGCCAGAGCCTACTGGTACAGTCACTCCCTTGCAATTGTCTGAATTACCAACTCCACATAACCTTAATGATATGGATCATGTTTCCTATGCTCCTCAAAAGAGAGTCAAAGGAACTGCATCTCCAGTTCCTCAGCAAATACCTACCTTTAACCCATTACAAAACTGGGATGGATCTGATGGTAATGTTCTTCCAAGTCCTTATGCTTTGAGACACAGTGTTTCGATGCTTCCAGCTCTTGAATTCGCACCGCCCAAAAAGTTTCCTGGTTCAAATTCCAGCAGTAGAGCAGGTAGTTTGACCTTGAATCAAGTCCCTGGTAGTCCTATGAGTGTACAATCAATGAGATCAAATATCAGCCAAGCTAGACCACATTCTCAATTGGTCCCTGATGCCAAGGATAATCAACTGTTACGACCCACTATGGAAATGAGATAAGAAAATTAAAAAAAAATCTCCGCGCGCAATGGAGGGGATTCGAACCTTTGCATAAATTCATGAAATATATAATTTATTTAATAGATGACGAAGTCTAAATATTATCCAGTTTTTGATTGTTTTGTTCCTTTTGTTCAATGTATATATATGCGGTTTAGAATTTACCAGAATCGTCATTATGCAAGTCTTATAAATCCGTCGGCGATTTCACACTCCACATTACAACATATCCAGTGTCCACACCAACTCCGTTTCAATAGTGCCAGTCATCACGATAATATAAGCTTATCTGCATGAAAATATAAACAAATTTATATATATATATATATATATACTTCGGTATTTTACTATTTAAACCATTACATTTAATGAAATCGCACCTTTGTTATAATTTATCCATAGTAGAAATGGTCTATAAGCGGTAAACAGCACCGACGACCCCCATCGCAACATCCAGTGATCCTAACCACGGGACAGACGGTACATACCCTTGACCACACAGAGCCCAAGCTTTTTCCTTATGGCTTAGTAGTTCCACTGAATATTTATATTTTCGAGTATTTTGCTACTTACAGCATCTGTTGAACCTGCTAATAATTCGTGTTGACAACGCGTATATTTTTAGCCTTTTTAGTCTGATTTGTATCTGATATATTGAGACGGTTATATATAAAGTATATATCGCCCGTTTATTGTGTTTGATTGAAGTTGTTGGCTTGCCACTGGTAGTAGGATATTTTTTTTCCAGGTAGTTTTCCGTCATCTAGTTAAAGTTTACCGATTGTTGAAGTATTGGAAATCGACACTTTTGCCAGCCACTACCATAACTATTTTAGCGAGTCATTATTGATTGTAATCCTCAAAAATGGAAGCACTATTAGATTTTTCCAAGGATGTCGATATTGCTCTTCTAGATAGAATCGTTGAATTGTTTTACGGTGGAAAGGGGAGCAGCGAAGAGGTAAGTGTACACAAACTAACAATAACAAACAAACTGTGAATCAATTACTAACATGAAATAGAGAAAAAATGCTGATACAGTTTTAAAGAAGGTATGCTGAAATCAAAGTTATTAACTATATTTTTTTATTTTTATTTTTTGAAAGTCTTATTTTTATCTAACCCGATTCAGTTTCAAGAACACCCTGACTCTTGGACTAGAGCAGATAAGATTCTTCAACTATCCAGCAATTCACAATCAAAGTGTAAGTATCTTATTGGTCTTTATTCCCTATTTTTGTCTGCTTGCTAACTTGTAGATATTGCACTGTCGATTCTTGACAAGCTTATTCAAACTAGATGGAAAGCTCTTCCACTTGAACAGCGACAAGGAATTCGAAACTTTGTTGTAAATATGTGTATTCAATGGAGTAACGATGAAGCGGTGTTTAGAGGACAGCGACCATTACTTAACAAAGCTAATTTGACCTTAGTTCAAATTCTCAAGCAAGAATGGCCTGGCAACTGGCCTACCTTCATCCCCGAGATCGTTGCCTCCAGTCGAACAGGGTTTAACGTCTGCGAAAATAACATGGCTATTCTTCAATTACTTAGTGAGGAAGTGTTTGATTATTCTGCCGATCAAATGACTCAAGCGAAAACAAAAAACCTGAAGACTCAGCTTTGCGACGAGTTCTCTGAAATTTACAGGCTTTGTTTCGAAGTGTTGGAAAAGGCTTCTCGACCCAGCTTGATCATTGCTACTTTGCAAAGTTTGTTGAGATACCTTAGTTGGATTCCATTAGCATTTATCTTTGAAACAGAGCTTATCGAAGTACTTCTCACTAAATACCTAAGTCCTCCCGAATTCCGAAATGTAACTCTTAAGTGTTTAACTGAAATTTCTGCCCTTTCAGCCCCCATGTACAACCAACAATTTTACACCATGTTTTACAGAGCTGTCGAAATCATCAATAAGATTGTTCCATTATCTACTGATTTAAGAGTTGCTTACGAATCTGCTGGATCCAGAGATCAAGACTTCATTCAAAATTTATCATTATTCCTTACTTACTTCTTGGGTAACCACCTTAGGATTGTTGAAGACCAAGAGAATAAGGAACTACTTATCAACGTTCACTTATATCTTATTAAAATATCACAAATTGATGAACGAGAAATTTTCAAGGGATGCTTGGATTACTGGTCACGATTGGTTCTAGAGCTTTACGAGGAGATTCAACAAATTCCTATTTCCGATCTCAATCCTCTGATGCAATCCAACTTTGCTCCAACTTTCAATACTGGTGGTGCAGCAAATCCTGAGATTCTTGCAAATTACCCTTTGAGAAAGCACATTTATGCTAGTATTTTATCTAACCTGAGAACTGTAATGATAGAGAAAATGGTCCGTCCTGAAGAGGTATTGGTTGTTGAGAGCGATGAAGGAGAAATCGTTCGTGAATTTGTCAAGGAATCGGATACAATTACTTTATACAAGAGTATGCGTGAAGTTTTAGTATATCTCACTCATTTGGATGTCTTAGATACCCGATCAATTATGACCACCAAGCTTGCAAAGCAAATTGATGGTAGTGAATGGTCATGGAACAATATTAACACTTTATGTTGGGCAATTGGTTCAATTTCTGGTTCCATGAATGAAGAGATGGAGAAACAGTTTTTGGTATCAGTTATTAAGGATTTACTTGGACTTACTGAGATGAAGCGTGGCAAGGATAATAAGGCTGTTGTAGCATCCAACATTATGTATATTGTTGGTCAATATCCAAGATTTTTAAAAGCTCACTGGAGATTCTTAAAGACTGTTGTCAACAAGTTATTTGAGTTTATGCATGAGACCCATGAAGGTGTTCAAGATATGGCATGTGATACCTTTATGAAAATTGCTCAGAAGTGTAAGAGACACTTCGTCGCACATCAGCAGGGAGAAACTGAACCTTTTATTGATGAAATCATTAGAACATTAGATAAAATCACTTCTGATTTGCAACCTCACCAGGTTCATACTTTCTATGAAGCATGTGGTCATATCATTTCTGCTCAACCTGCAAAAGCTCAAAGAGAGAGATTATTAATGGATTTGATGCATCTTCCAAACATGGCTTGGGATGCTATGATGCAAAGAGCTGCACAGGACCCTACTATCCTATCGAGTAATGATGATATTAAGATTCTTATTAATATCTTAAAAACTAATGTTGCTACTTGTACCTCCCTTGGAGCTGGATATTACCCACAACTGGGTAAGATTTATGTTGACATGCTTGGATTATACCGAGCAGTTAGTCAAAATATGGTTTCTGATGCTCAAAGCAATCCTATTTTTGCTTCTACTCATAGATCTCGTGTTTTAAGAGGTATTAAGAAAGAAATCTTAAAGTTGGTTCAAACCTACATTTCCAGTGCCGATGATTTAGAGGAAATTGTTCGTGATATTGCTGAGCCCTTATTAAGAACCACTTTAGATGACTACTATGAGAATCCTCCTGAGGCTAGAGAAGCAGAGGTGTTGGGTTGTGTTAATGTACTGGTAGGCAGAGTTGGAAAGCTTATACCCGAAATGGTTCTTGGTATTCTAGAAAAAGTATTTGAGCAAACATTAGATATGATTAACAAGTCTATGACAGACTACCCCGAATTTAGAGTTGAGTTCTTCAAATTATTACGAACTATCAATTTGAATAGTTTCCCTGCACTTTTGAGATTACCCGAAAACATTTTTAGCAAGACCATCGATGCTTGTCTTTGGGCAGCTAAGCATGATAACCGAGAGGTTGAATCTGCCGGTCTCAGTCTTACACTCGAGATGATCACAAATATTTCTGAAAGTGGTCAACCCGAAGTTATTAACCAATTTTTCCAAAGATTCTTCAAGACTATCTTGGGTGATACCTTTTATGTTTTGACAGATGCTGATCATAAGGCTGGTTTCAAAACTCAGTCCCAAATCCTGGCTAAGATGATTGATTTAGTTGAGAGTGGAAAAATAACCTCTCCATTATACCAAGACGGAGAGGCTGCTGCTGGTGTCAGTAACTCAGTATTCTTCCAAGAATACCTTGCCAGTTCACTTCTTAGTGCATTCCCTCATTTATCACAAGCACAAGTTACCAGTTTCGTACAAATTTTGTTTAGAGTTCATAGAGATCCTCTTAAGTTCAAAGCCCATCTAAGAGATTTCTTAGTCCAGATCAAAGAATTTGGTGGTGATGATACTGCATACTTGTTTGCTGAAGAGAAGGAATCTGAGTTATTGGAGAAGCAAAAGCAAGAACGTGAAAGAGCCTTGAAGGTTGGAGGTCTCTTGAAACCATCCGAAATGGATGATGAGCCTTGACTAGATGAGGATATCATATCAGAGGTATCTCATAAAGGTGACATAAAGTCTACTGAAGATTGGTCTGATGGTTGGTGGTGGGTTTAGATTAACAAATCGATTCGAATGATGCATAACTATTTTCTTTTTATGACCATAATATAATTATTTACAAAAGAAAAAAAAAATAATTTTAATCAACTCTTTTAGAACTTCTGATTTTGCTTGTAAAAATATAAATCAATATAGTTTAGCTAGAAAATAACAAGACGAATATGGATACAAATATACTGTTACCAAAGAAAAAAGAATCAAGAACTTTTAAATCAAATATACAAATTTATTTACAGAAAAGCTTATTATATGCACTCATTAGTTTTCCAAGGTTTCTTGGGGTTGGTTTTGTGTTAATGGCCAAGCAACATCTGGGAAAGGCTTCTTGATAGCGTCAGCAATGGTCACATAACGACCTTTAGATCCAGAGACAGGACCCTTTACTAAAATAATACCCTTCTCGGCATCAACTTTAACAATCTTTGCGTTCTGAATAGTGTTGTTCTTGAATCCCATATGACCAGCCATCTTCTTACCTGGGAAAGTTCTGCCAGGATCTTGATTTTGACCAGTGGAACCAGCAGATCTATGTGCTTTAGAAACACCATGGGAAGCGCCTAAACCTTTGAAACCCCAACGTTTCATGACACCCTGGAATCCTTTACCTCTGGTAATAGATTGTAAATCTACGTATTGACCTTCGACAAAATGATCAGCCTTCAATTCTGTTCCAAGAGGTAACAATCCCTTTTCATTCTTGACTTGGAATTCACATAAATAACTTTTTGGAGACACTCCTGCTCTTGCAAAATGGCCTAGCATTGGTCGAGTAACTCGTTTTACCTTTCTGCTTCCAATTCCTAATTGCACAGCATAGTATCCATGCTTCTCCTTGGTCTTAACATCAGTGACTTGTACTCGATCAACCTCAAGAACAGTACAAGGATAATGGGTACCATCTTCTTCGTAAAAAGGAACCATTCCTCTCTTGATAGCAATCAAACCAGGTCTTCTTCTGAGCAATCGTCGTCTGTGAGCAGCTTCTGCTGAGTCGTATAAGACTGGAGCTTTTGATCTGTAAGTCTCCAATACAGTAGAGGCAGTGAGCTGTGCACCATAGTAACGCTTAAAACTGGTAGGTAATGGACTACTAATTTTCATTCTAGCCAAAAGGCTAGTACCTTTTACCCATAAATTTGACATTGTCTCCTTTGATGAATTGATATTATGTTGAACCAGCAAATTGAAGAACTGAATGAAAATTTCAGGGTCATGTGATAAGCCGTGCGCTATATATATATGTATGAATTTAGATATCGCTAGAGCTAACAATGTAGCCTGAGATACTATTGAAGGACTGTACATAGCTAACAATCATTAAATGAGAAGCAATATATGACTGAATATAAAGTTATTTCAGAGCGGTTATATATCCATTCTTTTTTATTTATTGTTTCTATTGACACGTTGAGACTGAAATATGATTCTTCACTGATACAAGACCTAACCCTAACACGAGTCTTTCTGCGATGAGAGCGAGAGAAGGATTATTTCAACTAAATCTTTAAACATGTTGGGTTTATTAAGGTCTTATCGACAAATATATAGGAGTCCAATCTCTCCAGTTCGAGGATTATCATATTCTAGAGTATTGAGAAATGCAGTTGAAGGGAAAGAAATCATTCCTCCCAAGAGAAAGCAAGTAACTGTGGATCATGAACTCCCAGACGTTATGAAGGACAGAAACCATGGAAGAAACTCATTTATCTTATTCTGTGTTTTAATGGGTGTTTCATTTTACGGTATTATAAAATATGAAGCTGCTAGTGCACCTGTAGTATCATCCACCTTATATACATTGAGAAGAAGTGACGCTGGCAGAGAGATATTGGGCCCCAATATTGGTTTTGCTAGTTTGATGCCTTGGATTTCTGGTACTGTTGCCGTTGCATCTGGTGTAGTCGATTTTTCTTATAAGGTTAAAGGAGATAATGGATCAGCTACCGTTAGATTTAATGCTAGAAAAGACAAGAAACTAAAGAGATTTACTGTATTAGACTGGTCATTGCAAACGGAAGATGGCAAAGTCATCTCCTTGATGGACGAAGAGTACCATCCATTTGTGCCTGGTCCTAAGGAAGAGCCAACTAGAAGAATTGCACAATAAATCAAAAGATGGAAATGATTTGATTAGGAATTATCAAAGACTGGCTCAAATCTGGGTTAACCCGCTAATTTAAGATTAATTTTACAATATGTACATAGATTGAAAGCAACAAATTCTTGTTTTAAATTATCATGAATGCTATATACAAAATATAAAAAAAAGACTATCATTTATTTAATCTTTCTTTGTTTGAGCTTGATGGTCTCTCCATCAACAAAGATTCCCTTTCCTTTATATGGCTCAGGAGGTCTATGCTTTCGGATTTTGGCAGCTAACTGCTTAACTTTTTGTTTATCAACTCCTTCAATAATAACTCTATGGGGGAGAGGAACAGACACCTTAATTCCACTAGGAACAGGGACGATTATAGGAACACAATAACCAACTCTTAAACTTAATTGATCTCGACCTTTATCATTCTTCTCTAAAATGGCTCTGAAACCAGTACCAACAAACTTAAGAATAGAAATATGTCCGACACTAACACCAGTTACACCATTTTGCAAAAGGGATCTAGTAGTTCCCCACATCTGCCTCTCATGTTTAAGGTTAGCATTATTAACAGACACTTCTACTGTAGCAGGGTTGGCGCTATTGACGGTGACAAACTCAGCAATATCAATGCTAACAGAACCGTTGGGTCCTGAAACAACAGCAGTCTTAGTCAAAGGAATAGTTGGCTTTCCTCCTCTGTTAGAAGCTAATTGCATTCGGAATAAAGTGATTTCATCAAGTTTCTTTGGTCGAATGTCGACAGATACTCCTTCAGGAATCATGATTGGCGAACTTCCAATATTAGAATTAGCAGTAGTACTAATTGAAAACATTCTGCGGGAAGAGACTCCTAAGAATAGGCCCCTTAAGGATTGCGTTATCCGACTTGGAAACGACATTTCTGTGAATTTACTAGTCAGTCGTCTATTTGAAAAATCCTGATGTTCAAATTTCAACACGTTCCCAACAAAACCCTAACCCACACCAAAAGGATAACCCCTTAACCTGAAATTTATTTCTTGAGATAGCTTTTTGATGCACCTTTAATTTATTATTATAATATATTCGATAGTGATGGTCAGAAAACTTAAACATCATGAGCAGAAGCTGCTCAAAAAGGTCGATTTCCTTGATGTACGTAATTTAGATGAGAACTATAGATGGGAATATACTAACTTATTCTAGTGGAAGCAAGACCAAGGCCACCGAGATGCTCAAGTAATGAGAATGTATCATGTTGAAAAACGGGAAGATTATGTTAAATATAACAAGATTTGCGGTCAGATCAGACAAATAGCCAATAAGCTATCTCAACTACATGCGCATGATCCTGTTCGACTTAAGCATGAAGAGTTATTGCTTGAAAAATTGTACAACATGGGAATCTTCCCACCTACGGGTAAGCCTAAGGTTTCTGATCTTGAAAACAAGGTAACTGTCGCAGCATTTTGCAGAAGAAGATTACCTGTTGTGATGTGTAGATTAAGAATGGCACAAAATTTACAAGAAGCTACCAAGTTTGTTGAGCAAGGACATGTTAGAGTTGGTCCCCAGGTCGTTACAGACTCTGCCTTCTTAGTGACTAGAAATATGGAAGACTTTGTTACTTGGGTTGACGGCAGTAAGATCAAGAGAAACATCCTCAAATATAGAAATGAGGTTGATGATTTTGATTTAATGTAATATTTATTATCATCATTATTATTATAATTATTTGTTTTTGTCTTGATTTACTATCTCTTCATGTCATATATAGTACAATATTTATTTCATTAAATTATTTTGAATGATCTATAAGCTTATTTTGCGTGAATTCCAACTTATCGAAAATACCATTCATTGGCCAAAACAATTCCTTTATCTCTGTGGGTCAACAGAGTATTCATAATAATAGAAAATAACAATCCCCAGAACCCTAAGAGAGAGTAATGATAGTAATAATAATAATAATAATAATCATAATAATAATCATAATAATAATCATAATAAAAAGCGAATAAACAATAATGCTCAAGATATTTACATGTCAATCGTCTCCTTGAACTTCAATACATGCTGACTCATGACACCATCAACTCCTTCCTCAATATCAGGTCCATTTATAATATTATTGGAATGGTCTGAAACAAGTACAAGTCCTAATACACGCACCGAAGGAACAAGGCTTGGAACAAGTGTCAATAATTCAGAATTGCATATGACACCCATTAGGTTATTCTTGGAAGCAAAATTGGCAGCATCTTTAAGGCTAACACATCTTCTATCCTCTCCCCCTTCAATCAATAAACCATGAGCACTTCTATACTGGCCATGAGTGTCAAATCCATTCATATAAAAGAAAACTGGATAGTTAGGCTGTTTCCAATTCAAAACGGAACAAACATCAGGATTGGCCGATGAGAAAATCAACGAACGGCAAGTACCGAGACCAGTAACTGGACTAGCAGATTTCTTTCGAACTTCTCTGGCATGATTAAATAAAACGGTCAAGATATGATCAACATAAGTGTTAATCTCAGCAAACGAAGTCAAACCAAAACTTGACAGTCCAGATTCCAAATATGTAGGATATAATACACTAATGTTTAATTGTATGCTGACAGGGAGCTTAGATAAAAGCATATCTAGTGGTACCACAAGATCTTTTAAACTTGGACCAACTTCTTGAGCAGAAGTGATTTTACTCAAAACATTTTGTACATTTGACAATGAGTAGCTGGGAATATTTTGTAATTCATTCAAAGTAAGACTGCAGATAGGAATCTTAACTCCCTGTAAATCAATTGACCAAAAGCTCGAGGCAACTGGCTTTAAGTCTTTTGTCAAACAAATCGAGATTTGTCCATATTCGCCTGAAAGTGAGGATGCAGTAACAAATGACATGGCTTGGACTTGATGCTTGGTTTGTTCAACTTGGCTAGTAGATTTCCAGTATGTATCATATTTGGTAATCTCTAAAGGCTTACCACTAAAAGGTTTAACAATTTGATATCTGAAGGCAATGTCACCAACTGGTTTTAATCTCACATCAAATAAAGGCAATCGACAGATATATTGAGCCCCTCGGCTGGCGATAGAGTTGAAAACATAAGGAAGAACACTGGTTTTCGCAATGACCCTAGTTCCAAAGGTGGAGAAAATTTCCAAATCAATGGCAAAATTACTTAAATTGTCAACTTGAAAAGTTACTACTCCATCATTATCAGAGATAGGCAATATGATGCTTCTTGGAATGAAGTCGAAGTTGTTTCTGGTAGATATAGCCAGCCTTCCAGCAGGCAATGAGTCTTCTTCTCTATGAAAATTGATAGGCTTAGAAGTAGGGTCAAACAGTAGCTGAATGATGATCTTCTTGTTATCCAAAAAGTTGTGGCCATATCTCTGGAGAGGAATAATAGGTGGAGGTAATGCAAGGTCAGGGATGCCATCTAAATCACCAGCTTCTGAAATCTCCATATCGTTTAAAGTATCCTCTATAGAACCACCACCAGATGATAAAGAGACTCCATTTTGGGTATTAGTCATATGGATGGATTTCGAAGTATCAACTTGTCTAGCATCACTACCAGACAATGGTAACTTCTTTAATAGTTCGTACATGCACTTAGATCTTCCTTCCCATGCAGCATGATAGAGAGCACTGTAACCATCTTCATCATGGATGGTGGTATCGGCCTCAGCATCAATCAGTGCCTTGACGGTCTTGAAATTGCCTTCACTAGCAGCATAACTCAATGCAGTCCATTGATTTAATTTATCCAATTCATTAACGTTAACATTGTACTCTTTGAGCAGAGGAACAAGATGGTGATGACCAGCTCTAGCAACAACATGAATTGGAAATAAACCCTCCGCATCAGGATATATAGCATCGGGGTTCTTGTCAAGTAAAATTTGGACAATCTCATAATTTCCATATTGGCAGGCAAGATTAAGGGGAATATAATCTTTTTCAGATTTAATATCGATCTTGGCACCTGACTTTACCAAATCTTCTACACAGCCAGCAAAGCCATGAACTATTGAGTACAGGAGAGGTGAAAAATTGTCCTTGTCTAAAGCATTTATATCTGCACCATGATCCACAAACAGCTTTATCAACTCTCGTCGATTATTTAGACATGCATAATGAAGAGCGGTTTTGCCATATACATCAGCAGTAGATACATCTACATCTTGGGAAATAGCAAGGTTAATAATCTCATTTCGTCCCTTTGTAGCAGCAGCTCGATGTAAAGAAGATTTGGAAGATAAGTCATCAAGGGCATGAATATCAACAAAACCAGACTTGTATAAAGACAGTAATGCGCCATCAGAAGCTTCAGAAGTGATCGCTAATAAGAAGATCTTGGTAATCTTCTCCTTCGGGTTGTCAGTTTGTCGCAATTGGCCAATCCATTCTTCAATAGCAGCCTGACCCTTTTCAGAAGAAGGGTCTACAGTGGAAGCAGTCTTGATAAATTCTCTATACAAATCATCTCTTTCACGCAGTTCACTGTTCAAAGTTGAGACAGGTTGTTGATTATGACTATTCTGAGGATGGCGGGGATGCTGCTCATCAAACATAACATGATCACCATCGGACCATGCTTCCAATTCGATTAAACTAGAACTTGCCAAATCAGAAAAGCTTGCTAGTTCTTCTCTATGAAAAACAGGCTGGACTTCTACAGCCCTACTAAGGAATAGTTCTTTGGTATGTGATTTGGATCGTTTATCCCATTTCTTTAATACCTTTGAAAATCCAGTACCATTCAATTCAATAAATTGTTCCAATCGTTCCAAATCCCTTCGGAAACGTTGAAACCCTTCATATAATGAGATATAGGTAACAGAACTTTTGCTTGCCAAGGCACCCGCTTTATAAGCAGCAATCTTCTTTTCGATAAGAATATTGATGCGAACCTTCAACTCCGCCTCCTTTTGGATATAACAGGAATTCACCTTCTCTAACTCTCTTTCCAATTGGAAGAAAAAAGTTGCTTTATTCTCTTGTAAAGATCGTTCGATTTCATGGCCAGGAGTGCCGACTTGAGGCCTTGATGGAACGGACAAGGATTTAATAAGCTAAAGTATATAGTTAGTATACTCACAACAACTGTCATTACCAATCAACTTATTTACCTTTTTTAAAGCCTTGTAATTAATAAAGAAATTAGCATATTCAGGTAAATCCAGCTGGCGTTTGGCCAGGTATTTACCAAACTTCATCTCAGTCGATCAGAGGAGTTTTTACTGTGCCGTTTTGGCTAGAGAAAATAAAACAGCTCTGCCAAAAAAGTGTATACAATGTGGTATATATAGATAATCTGCTTCGGAGTAACAGTACTGCAAAATTATATAACAGCACCACTCACAGATCGATGCTACAGTAGCAATGTAAGCTGAGTACCGAGACTTTGATTAGCCAGACGTGTAAGGAGAGAAAAAAAAACTATCAATTGTATACAGAACCAGTCCTAAATGCAGCTTTGCAGCTTTGATGGCACTAGAATGAACAGTGATGTAAGGCAGACAAACAGACTGGGATATGCTGTGGAAATAGTGGCAGAGGGTTTGCAGGATATTGTTATACCGGGAGATGCGACAATATCTTACCAGCTTATATCTGTCCTGAGTCACGGGCGACGTGTGAGCTGTACGTCTGCTGTAAGTTGTTTCTTTTTGCTGCCTAGCCCTCAGAACCTATAGAGTTGTAAGCTAAGACAGCGTGTGAAAACAGGGTATATGGCACACCTAAATGTGTAAGAATTATTGGTGTGGAGCTTCCGTTATACACCGGAAATATCACAATTTGTTTGAAATACTTGAGTTAGAACATTATAGAATAAAAAAAACCAAACAATAAAGTATAGTAGGACCAGCTAGGTCCAATACATAATATATACAACTGATAGATCTTTGAAGCAGCCCGATAAAATCGAGGCCAGATGATATCATTTTATACATATTGTATTAAATTATAACTTGAAATATAATCGAAAGAGGGGCGTATACTGGAATGAATGGGATATTGGCTATAGGAAAGGATATCATAGTTTGAAATACCGGCAAGGTTTTCATTGTGATTCGAGCGTTTGAAATTTGAAACTCGTTAAAAAATTGCAAATGTTGATATCCATGGGTGTGTGTTCTCAATTCATTCTAACTTAAGGAGATTCTTCTGGAACTTAAATACATAGAATCCGGTTAAAAAGTTCTTAGAATAACTTAGAAAAATCGAGCTTTTTGATATCGTACTCCAATTTATTTGATAGATTGATGAGCAATTGAGCTATACTAAATTAGCAGGCTTAATATCAATATACCCAATTAAATGCAATTCAGAAACTATTAACATGCGATTGATTTAGCCAGTTTTCATCCATTCTCTATGTATTATCAAAACTTCAAAGAACTCATTTGAATTGTTTAGGGCAGCTTCTACTCAAACTTTGTTAAAACAATAATATTGCTATACATACCAAAGTCCAATAACTTCTAATATTAAGTGAAATAGACTCTTTCTGACAGCGCTAATCAACAAGAATCTTTGTTATAATTTAATATTCGGTGTGTCAATGTGTATTACGAAGTAGAAAGAAGAACGAAGAACAATTTAGTGGAATTCCAAGACCCATAAACAACCTGGTGGGTCTAAAAAGGGGTTGATAGTATAGTTCGTAACATAAAGTAAGAAACAAAGATATGCATGGTGTTTTCTTTTTTTATTACCTTATAGCCAGAAGGATATAAGGATGTGGAAAATTTATAAGTGAGCTGTCAACTAGACTCATTATAGGCTTTCTTACATATTATGGTTAAATTAAACATTAGAAATTCTAGATACATAACTTTTCTAAGCTTGTATGCTTCTTAACATATAACCTAAAGCTTTAGAGCACGCGATATAAAATGTGAGCTGTAAATGAGCCTTTCATATTCAAGAGATTATCATGCTGTTATACCTGATGTCACAAAATCTAAACTGCCACAGAAATGTATTGTGCTCATTTAGGTATAGCCCAAAGAATATTTGCTACTATTAATAGTCCTATTGAAATTTGTCTATGTATCATTACTTTGTATTATAACATTCAAGTCCAACCTTGTCAGTGCTTGCAATTACAAACCTCTAGACACTTATAGTGGTTTCAACATGCAATGGTAATAAAAGACTGAGAGGAATAGAAATGAAAAAAAAAGTCCTAATAAAATCTCCTTTGATAATAAAACGCTACCAGTAACAATGCCGTAACATTATACCTGAGACCGACATTACAGCATGAGCATGATCATGTTTGAACGCCTTAGTCTAACTGTTCCTAGGTTATGTATAAAATTTAATAATGGTGTTCTATAGAGGTGATAGGAGCTAATAATCATATAGAAAGTAGATAAAAAAAGTTATATATACTGCGACGGAACAATACCAACCGTGCAACTTGGCCTCCGGAATCCGGATTATCGCTGGCACTCTATACAATTTTTGGCAATTCACGCAATATATAAATATTCTATTTAGAAAATACCTGAAACGAATCCAACAATTCCTGGAATTAAGAAAAAGAATGCTACTTATGCCAGTCATAAACCTAAATATCAAGAGTTAATTGCAAGTTTCCACTTTCATACCATTTAATCAAACAAGAAAGTACATATTTATAGTTTAAAAAATACACATTAAAAATGGGCTAAACCTGTAGGATTTACAAAATTCCAATAACCTATTTTTAATGTATACTGTGGTGCTATAAAGCAGGACATTGGTTTGCAACCCAGGGGTATTCTCAAGTTTGCATGTATTATCCTGGTGGGGTAAATACACTCCAGCTAGCTACTGTTACTATCAGCTAAATAAATATATAACGATAGGAATAAAGAATAAACAAAATAAAAAATGTAAAATGAACTGAAAATTACCAACCATTAATTATTATAATCAATACAGTTATCAGTCAGTTAATCTTCTACTATAGAGGTTAAGCTCTGAATGACTGAAACGATTTATACGGAGCTCGTGTCAGTCGTAGCCAATTATATGGTAGATTTGGACCCACGTTGTGGCTGATATAACCTACCGCTTTACAAGAATATTGCAGGAAAAAGTAATTAACGTTGATCGCAATGAGCTCGCCAGCGCTACGCATTGTTAACAAATGTCGGTTATACATCTTAAGCTTATGCTACTACTGTAGTTACTTCATGAAGAACTGCATGGCTACCAGATCTCAGCCATGACATCTATTCTGAAACAAACAGACTAATCATGAATATATTTACGTAAGTGGGGATAGGAGTGCTATTAAAAAGATTTACAACATATTAAAGCAATTGCCTCGATTTGGCGTGGGTGTGCCGCCTCATCTTGTAGCGAGCTAAGCTTAAGTTTGAAACAGATTTCTGAGACCCTTAAAATGTCGATAA
The DNA here is from genome assembly GCA_030572735.1 of Sugiyamaella mastotermitis. Classification (NCBI taxonomy): domain Eukaryota; kingdom Fungi; phylum Ascomycota; class Dipodascomycetes; order Dipodascales; family Trichomonascaceae; genus Sugiyamaella; species Sugiyamaella mastotermitis. Next base: position 23,272 of record JAJMBN010000117.1, read on the forward strand.
CTTCTCAATCTACACTTATTCAATATTTTGAGGCTCGGGATGACACCATTCATATTTCAGGATTTGAAAAGAAATAATTATCTATTAAGAATATCTAATGCTGATTTAGATAGAAACTATATGTTATATCCCACGGTTTAAAGATCGCCGTAATTGGCTTATCACCAGAGATAAGATCTCCGGTTTGGGCATGGGCCCTTAACCTTGATCTTATCAGCCATCCCTCAACCCCTTAGAATTGGAAGGTTATTTAGCAACTTCTTTAATCCCTTCTCGGAATTCAGTGAGATTAGTGAGATGATTCAAACTTGACTTATCTAGATTTTGGATTCCTATTTGATCAGTAAATGCAGCGATAATTGACCGGGGGTCATTAATAGGATAATCAGCGCTGGATTCCCACCACATTCCTCCTCCTAATCCTCGCTGCAAGATGTAATTAGCTTTAGTGCGACTAGTCTGAGGGTTATCATAAGACACTAGTACTTGCTCTTTTGGATCGTAACAATATGCACCAACTGCTTCGTTATCGACAATTTCTGAAGAGCCTGGTAATGGTAAAACTTTATAATCCCAAACTCCCTGCTCCCAAGTACCTTTACTGGTACCATTGAAAGACTGACCAAGACCTTGAGTACTCGCAAAACCTCTTCCATATAAAGGCATACCAAGAATTAGCTTATGAGGAGGGACTCCATTAGCAAGATAAGCTTCTATAGCTTTATGACCAGAAAAGTCTCCATGATATAGATTACTGTGATGCCAAGCCTTTTGTGACCAGGCTCCAGTAAAATCATAAGCCATGATATTCCAAAATGATAAATATTGATCCATTTCTTGGATAAGCATATTATTGATATGCTCTGCAGCCGAAGGAGCAGCTACAGTGAGGTCATACTGTTCTCTTGGCAAGCCGGATCTGAGTGCCTCAGAATCCAACTCTAATCGCACTTGTCGAAGAAGGTCTACATAATTGCTTGCTTCGGTGCTGTTTTTAGGATATTCCCAATCAATATCTATGCCATCTAACGATAGCTGTTTTACTAACTTGACAGCAGATTTGCTGAATGCAGCTCTCTTCTCTGGTGTATCGGTACCATTACACACATTAGCAGAATATGACCATCCACCAATGGATAGCAATACTCTTAGATTTCTGTCCTTCTGTTTGATTCTGTATAATTCCCCAAAACAACCGTCGCCATTAGAGCCTTTGTCTTTATTTGCAGAACACTGAACATCAGCCCATTTATCAGTCAACAAAATATTGCCAGTTTGCGGGTCAACATTTGCAAACGAATATAAAATGTGGGTTATTCTTTCGGTGGGGATTGATTCTGGAAAGTGGCTTCTTTGATAAATAGCCCAATCACAGAAATACAATACAGTCTTGAACTTTTGACCAGTTACATTACCAGGTAATGGATGGGCTATTACTCCTTCTGTATGATTCATGAAAGGTGGAGGTTGTTGCTGCTGTTGCATCAGGGGCTGTTGTTGATTATCATGGTGGTGATGAAATAGATGGAAAGGCATGCTGCGAGAATTCCGTGATCGGGATATCCAATATGAGATAATAAATGATATAATAAACACAAGAGATAAGCACAAAGGAATGAAAGCAGGTATAAACCACAGTCTTCTTCTTCTTGGAGGTTTTGGTTGTCTAGAGGAATTAGTTAGTCTCATGTTTACTTGACAACAAACGTTCCGAAGTTTTCATCTTTATAAGGTACAATTACTTACAAATAGAAATATCACACAATTCCGAGTTACTCGATTGAACTGAATCCGAATGAATTGAACTGTTACAACTGCTATATTTTTAGTTAGTTTAAGGCGGTGCTGTAGATGTTTATAAGCTATTTGGGCAGGGGGTAAGCCATTTAAACAGTGAAGCATGAATCTATCCGCTTCAGTTAGAGATCTTCTAGACGAAGTCTACTGGCAAGAATAGTAAGTATAACTTATTTCATTTAAACCTACTATTTTCCAAACTTGACATTCTACAAATATATCGCTATGGGTAAACCTATTATATAATAGTAAGTCCACTCAACTTTACTTGTAACTGCAATGACAAGGGGATGATGCAGTCCATAGCAGGGTAATGCTACAAGTAACTATTAGCTTTAAAATACCTGAACCTCAGCTTACATGTAGAAAGTTGTAACTTTAACTCGGCTTTATAATTTATAGCTACCTGACTCGTATTAGTTAGTACTATATGTTTTAAACACCTTATTTTATTGGATAAATCCATATTATCTAAGCTCAATGCATCCCGCGGGTTCTTGTAACTCTTCGTCACTTCAATCTTTAAATATGTCCAATCAGAAGCCATTTATAAAGTTAAAACAATAAATATACTATTTGTTAGGAAGAAATACCTTGGGTGTGACGTTTAAAAGATAAGCCTGTGAAAGTGGAGAGAGCTAACAAAGTTGAATGCAGATATTATGTCAAATATTGTGCGGGGTAACAATGTGTCCAGTGTAACTTACTAAGTTAGTCGGAAACTGTATACAGGTCCCGGACTTTAGGCAGTTGTTACATGCAAACCACCACGAAGTAACTTACAGTAAACGGTAGGCTAGCTGAAAGCTCAATCAGATATGGGAATCCAACCGCTTTATTTTCAGCAGGAACTCCACTTTTAATAGCTGTGTGTAATAAAATATCTTATTGTATGCCCTGAGAAGCTTAGCAGTCAGAATGGGACATTATAAGAAATGGTGGAATGACGCCTGGGCAACACATTTAGGCTATAGATGGTTGTAAAAATCTAGAAAATCTATAGCAGCATAAAATAAGTTACGGTTTGAACATATTAGAAAATTGGGGTAAATGCTGGTATATATCAACAATAAAAGCGGACAGTGTTAAAGCGGTATTTGAGTTGAATGACTAATTTTTCCTGGAGTCTGGGGAATAATTTTTTTTTTTTTTGCTTGTGAATTTTATGTTTTATGCAGATGATCATACTAAAACTAGACATCCGCTTGATATGGCTAACCTGCAAAAAGCATTTCGCATAAGTATCTAAACTTGATTGAGAATTATATATCAGCAGAAAAAATATCATACAAACATGTAACGAGGATAATGGTTAGTAAATTATTACATCCGCTGAGTAAGCGTTTTGCTACTTTAGAGGTGTACCCAAATATTGATGTTATACATGTATATCTATAACTCAGTATGAAACAAAATATAAAACGGAAATAGGAAAAATAAATTCCGACCCCCTCTATTACACATGTACTATAATATGTTAAAACTAAATTAGCAACATTTTTGGTCGGATTTCTACACCTGTTGAACATCTGTGGGCTAGAAGGGTAACAAGAAGTGGGCATCTTAGGAATCCGGGGAGGAGCAGGAGGGGGAGGGGGGCAGATTCACCTTGACGACACTATATTTTACTAGTTTAGTATTTTGGGTATAAATTTAAGATATATGATTAGTCAAATATACCAGTAATTGGTACAAAAAAGCTCAACAAAAAATTCAACAGCAAATAGGGACATAAGATGTATTGACAAAATCAAAAGAATTTTTCATATGAATTCTTGTGAGGTTGTTTTGCAGAGAAAAAACTAGAACCCTGACTGTACATGCGTACCTAGCAGATATCATATGTAAGCTTGCGTCAATGCAATTTAATGAGGTTAGTTTCATGGCTAGGTTTGTCCTGTAAAGGATAATGAGCTACATGATTATTTAATAGCTTTGAAATTGTACATAATTAGTAGAACACTATTAGCAAAATATCGCTTAAACGAGGAGCTCTCCCAGTCTGTTCCAAAATTTGTGCGTTTCAATTATACAAGCTTTATAGACAGGTTATCCCATTCTAGGGTAACTTATTACTATATCGAAAGAGGCGATCGTAGATGAATCTATGACAATCTTGGCCTTGTGCAGAGGTTCTGGAGTCAGGGCTGCGGTATAAACAATTGAAAAAAGAAACTTAGTTTTGCAGTTATCACTATGTACTGCACCGGTAGTAACACTAACAGTTAAGTTAAGTTAAGTTATAACTTACAGTAGATACATTACTCAAGGGTAGGGTCATCTAAGGCCAATTGCTAACTTTGGTTAGGTGGGCACAGTTGAATTTCAAGGCCAGTTTTTTCTAATATCGTCATATTTTGTTGCTCAACTATCAGTATTATAATTTTCTTCATTCTTCCTCTTCTTACTGGTGGAAACTTAAAAGTATTGGAATTATATATATATATATTTGTTTTGGACGTTTAGTTGGTTAGTGTTTGCATCAACTTGTTGTGTTAAGCTTCATGCTCTATCTGCTCATATAATATAAGATACCATACCCGCGAACTACTACCCACTTGTGAATGACCTGAACCAAATTAAAGTTTCATCAGTGTTTTTTTATTCTATATATATTTGTGTTAACTATTGACTCATACCCAACCGTTTTCTCTCTCTCTCTACTATACATACATATATATATATATATATATGGAAGCTTGGACTATACTATGCCATTATTTTTACCGCTGAATGGTGATCCATTAAGATCAGATCAATCGGCAACTGGATCTAATGGTGTATTGAATAGGCAGCGGCTAATTAATTCAACTCATATTGATATCTCTGCTGTTACAAGTCGTAGTGAATCTACTATGAGTAGTGAGGATATCTTGAGTCCTAGTACTCCCAGTACTTCGACTTCAGATTGTTCTGATTCCAATACTGAACCTTCTACCCGACAGTCATCTATTGTCTCAACACCCACAAGTCCGAATCCGTTAAAACCTGCTGCTGCTCCGCCTAAGCACCCTCTTGGTCCTCCTCAGATTGAGTCTATATTAACACCAAGCTCGTCTACTACTTCTGTTGCCCCTGCTAATATTTCATCTATTTTCCCAGTTTATGGCCAAAACCTCAGCTTTCAATATTTGAAAAAACACAATTATTTAGCATTGGCCTCCGACGCTGCTCCAACTTCTTCTGTCTCTACTGGTAGCGGAGCAAGTCTTGCAAATTTGGCTCGTAGACCAAGTGTAGCAGCTTACAGCGAAGGCGTCTCCGGCTCCTGTACAAGGCCGGTGGCACCCAGCAGCTCTTCTGACCTAGGGGCACCTCAAGCGGCAGCACCTCTACCAGCACTACAAACTGCACCCACATTACCGGCACCACAGCAGTCGCCCGTCCCAGGACAAGCACAAGCACAAGCACAAGCACAAGCAAAACCGCAAGCATCATCGTCGTCGTCGTTTTTGTCGTCGTCGCCAAACTCGCTTGAATCCCCTTGGAAACAACAAAAACAACTATCTCGGAACAACCCAAGTTTACCACCTACCCTGGCCCTTAACAGAGGACACGCATTGCCTACTCCAGCAGACTCATCAGACATATTTCTATTTTCAACTGAGTCTTCAAGTTCTTCATCTTCTTCATCTTTTTCGTCGGCTTTGACTACTTGCGATAAATCTCGTCCAGCATTAAAAGCAACTGGAAATATCATTCTTACACCTCCAGGTTCAAGTATATTGGAATCACGTGGTTCTTGTAACGATACCCTTTTATCTGGTGGTGATTTGAAGTATTTACAAAATAAACCTCATTACCAATACGACAAAACCGTTCTCGACGCATCTTGCTCTGATATATCTAAGCCTGCTAGTCCACGACCATCTAACTTAGCAGGTCCTGAAGTTATCGATAGCACATCGGGTAGGCGATCTTCTTTGTCTCTGTTTACGTCTTCTGTGAATGCTAGTAATAGGTCAAACCTTTTTGATAGACGTAGATCTGTCGGTTTTGACGGCATTTCATCAACATCTCCTTCTCAACAATACTATAGACAAGACTCGTCTTCTTCCCCTCGCGGATCCACCACCCAGCCAGAGTTTCGAAACGTCAATTACTCAGATCAAAGGTCTTCTACCTTGAGTGGCTCCAATATGGGCCCCTTTACTTCGCATAATAGCGGCAGTGATGCTGATAGTCAAGCACCCACTGGCGGTCATCATCATAGTTTTGCATCAGGAATTTTAAGACAAACTTTATTGAGAAATCCATCTCCTTCACGGAAGCTATCCAGAAACTCTGCTGCTATGAGCAATCAGAGTCTAACTAATTCGGCAACTACCACTTCCACATTTGGTTCTCAAACCATTGTATCATGTCCTCCTTCTCCAAGTCATGAAATTTCTGCATTGCATATCTCTAACAAGCATAATCCTTTAGCATCTTCTTCCTCAGTATCTTCTAGTACTGTTGATTCATCGGGTACCACTACTAGAAATTCAAACTCGCCTTCCTTATCGGGATCCACTACTCCGGCTCCGGTTAAAGAAACGCATCATATTTCAATAGATATTGATCCGGTATCTGGCCGAAAGGTTCTCAATACTTATGAAATTATTCGTGAGTTAGGTAGGGGCCAGCATGGAAAAGTCAAATTAGGAAGACACGTTGAATCTGGTGAATATGTTGCAATTAAAATTGTTGATAGAACCAGCAGGCCGAGACTAGGTCGTCCTACAAGGCCAGGAAATACTCAAGAAGATAAAATCAAACGGGAGATTGCTATTTTGAAGAAATGCGTCCACCCTAACATTGTTCGATTAATTGAAGTGTTGGATGATGCTTCTTCAAAAAAGATTTATTTGGTTTTAGAGTACTTGGAGAAAGGTGAGATTAAATGGCAGGATGAAAACCAAAATCCAGTAATGCCTCGCTCTTTAGTAAAGTCAACTGCTCGAGATGTCCTTCTGGGTTTAGATTATTTGCATTTTCAAGGAATTATTCATAGAGACATCAAGCCTGCTAATTTATTACTTTCAAGCGATGGAATTGTCAAAATTTCCGACTTTGGAGTGTCGTATATCTCTCCAACTGGTGGTGTTAATGATGAGTTAGATTTGGCTAAGACTGCTGGAACACCAGCATTTTTTGCTCCTGAGCTTTGTGTCACTCCAGATCTAGATACTCCTCGTCCTCAGATTACCCATAAAATAGATATTTGGGCTTTTGGTGTGACTCTATATTGTATGATATTTGGACGTGTGCCTTTTATTGCTGACAGTGAGTTTGAATTATTTCAAGTAATTGTAGACCAAAAACTAGTTTTTCCTGATGAAGAGGATTCTGATGAGGATGAATCTGGAACAGATGGATACGGATATTATGGAACAATCAGACCTAGTAAATTTGATGCTGATCTTGAATTGGCTAAAGATTTACTGAGGAAAATGCTTGAGAAAGACCCTGAAAAGCGAATCGATATTCCTGATATAAAACGCCATCCTTGGATCTCTGAAGGCTTGGATGCTCCTTACTTAGAAAACTTCTTTCATACTAGTTGTGCTGATGATAGAATTGAGGTCACCGGTGAAGAAGTTCAAGCAGCTGTCCAAGGATTTACTGGAAAAATTAAAAGAGGTTTATCTAGATTTGGTACTAGTGCTCTGGAATTTGCAGGTCTTCGACGAAAATCTTCTGGATCTTCAATTACTTCATCTCGTGCTAGCTCCCGTGAACCAACTCCTTTAGGTTTTGGTAGATCTTCTCAATTGCATGCTAGAAAACCTTCAAATAATATGAATTATACTGCTACTAGTGCCAGCAACAGTGGCGCAAATATCGTTAATAACAATTTGCATACTAAAAGAAGCAACCAAACTCCCGTGATATTGTCAGGATCACAGACTGTACCCAAGCAACGAGGTAGGTCTATCGTTGCTCTGAGTGATGATGCTTCTTTAGACGATAGAAGGTCTTCTGTGCTTTCCACTACCTCATCATCTACGATAGGCCAATTTGGTGCTTCTAGGACCCTTTCCTCTAGCCACAGTAATATGAACTTGAATGCATTTTTGCAGAATGATGATGATATCCATGATTCTCATAGTACAACGTTACCGAGCGGGAAAGGATTCGAACCCCTGAATTTTCCTCGTTTAGACCCTCGCATTGATATTTCCTCTTTAAATACCACTGGTTCATCTGATCCCAGTGATGATTATGATGAAGACGACGATGATGGTGAAGACGATGAAGACGATGAAGACGATGGAGAATTGACATTGTCAGTCGAGCCCAGACGACGATATCCTTCTGATACGAGTACAAATAGCTCTGCGCCCTCAGCACAAGAAGAGCCAGGCACTCCTACAACAAGATTTCGTAGTCGCAGCGTTACAGTAGGAATTCTTCAACGAGGCCGACAGGACTAAGGTTATAATGACCAGCCAGCCCAAGTCGTGCTCTATTATGATCTCTCTAATTATTATTATTATGATCTCTCTAATTATTATTATTATTATTATTATTATTATTATTATTATTATTATTATTATTATTATTATTATTATTATTTACTGTGAATGCCATATATATATCATCTCATCCCAACCAGTAGTAGCGACCCATCCTGGTTGACCCCACAAGCTCCAGTCACAATCTATAACAAATTCTGTATGAGCATTAAAGACCTTTTGTAAACCCTTTACTTGACCAGTTCTAGGAATAAACGGTTGGCCAGTGGTTGTTGCACTTGAATCTTGCCAAACCCGTGCAGTCATATCATATGAAGTTGATAATAAAGTATCAGCACTATGAGGAGACCATTTCACCGATCTGACAGCATAGTCATGGCCACGTAAATCATTTACTGGAGATCTAGTATTTCGGCTATCCCAGATTTTAATAGCTTTATCAACACCTGAGGTACAAAAGATAGTTTGCCGATATTTATTCCAGTCCATTGATAAACAATCACCACCTAAATGAGCATCAGGAACTGCAAGCACTGGAGCATTGGGTTGACGGATATCCCACATGCAAAATGAACTATCAGTATGAGTAGATACCAGTAATGTAGGTTCGTAAGGCGAAAACTTACAAGAGTAAACACAGTTTGGGCCACCTGGAGCATTATTGGTTGGTTGTGAATTTGATTTGACAATAGGAACGGAAGCAACCGCATTAGGACGTTTAAGACCAGCACTGAATGTAATTAAAGATTTATCATGGGCAGGAGACCATACTTTAATAGTTCCATCCCAAGAACCAGAGGCAAATACCGTTTTATCTTTTAAATTCCAGTTGACAGAGAATACTTCTCTTGAATGTTCGTGAAAAACTCGCAAAGGGAATTTCTGTGAAGTAGTAGTATCAAATAGCTTTAAACTACCATCACCATTAGCAGTGATAATTTGATTTTCATTTTGCTCTGACCATGATAAGCCAAATAAACCATCTTGAGTATCGAATTGGGCTTGAGGTCTAATAACACCATCACCGCCTATATCTAAAACATACAATCTTCCGTTACCGACCAATCCAAAGTTAGCAGCAGAGGCACAAGCGATTTTGGAATCAAAGAAAGGCGAGTAAGCTATAGAATAGCCTGTAAACCCTTGAGTCCGAAATTTTAACATCTTTGAGAAATGGATTTGATCAAATGGCCCCGAATCACTACCATGCCCAGGAATCTCTGTTGACTGTCGGATCGCTTTTCAATAGTGTCCTGAAGAATTAAGTCTCTACTACGATTTGTACAGATCAGTACACCGAAATATGCTCTGTTATCAGAAGTAATGACTCGGAGATTCTGAGTCAAGTACTTTTGAACTTCTGGCGGTTGACCCATATGAGAATAAAGTCTAGTCAGTGATTAATTATAGACCGAGGAGTCTCCTCCAGTGCTTTTGGTATGATTTTCTTTCTCCTCTTTAGAAACATTACCCTGTTTCATTATACACATTGTCTGTTGCCATTCGGTTAGCCACAGCTGTCGTCCGTCAGCCAAGTGCCACACCACTGTGTGCACTGTGCAGCGCTCTCTGTGTAAGAGAACCAGTAACTGCCTAACAAGTTATAAATAAGCAAGCAGTTAGGATTCAACGCTCACTGAAACATTTTACCAAGACATCATGGATGGTTCTGTTGAGGTAAGAAGGTAAAGATCAATTCATTTAATATCATAATAAAGACGTAAGACGTAAGACATAATATTCAGAATTAGAATCAGAATTAAGAATTATATTTGAGAAATCAAACCAGAAATCAAAATTAGATTAGATATCAGAATCGGAATAGTTATAATATTGTAACTGCTTGATCTTTTTTTTTCTTATTAGTTGGCCATAAAAAATATAAGATTATTTTTAACCGTTCAATGCGTCTATAAAACTCAAATCAAACTGAAATGCAAAGAGACAAAAAATAAAAGTATTCCGCTGCTCATATCAAAGTGCGCAATTGGATAATTAATAATTTGAATTTACATTGGACGAATTGGCACCTGTATTTTCGGATATTTAGGGCATGTGTGCTGCTATGCTACCCCAGATTTTTACATTTTATTTGTAGTTGCAAAAATTAATCGGCCCGGAAAAAGGTAGAGCATTTGTATCACAAGTGTTAAAGATGGGGTTCTTAATTGTGCCTTCGTACATATCGGGATATTTAGTTCCCCACAGCCTCTACTTCGAGGTCATACCCCCCAAATTTACGGCTCAGGCCTTATGCATCTCCAGCTTGAATTTACCCGAGATCAAAAAACCTGCAGGAAAAACCTTTCCTACCGATAGGTTTTTATCCTGGCAATTATATTAGTTACAACACTGGTATTACATAGATATCCAAGGAGCTCGACTATAGATCAAGATGTGACGTTATGTTTACTAACAATGTTTGATTTTAACAGCTTTTATAGTGACTAGTTATGGCAAGAGCTTTTGTTAGGCTAACTACTGGATGCACCAGTATCAGCACATGAACAATTATAACAAATCAATACTATACATATAGTAAGGATGTAGCGAATTTGTCATTTCTATCATGTGAAATAGTAGTTATTCCCTGAATCACTCGTTCAATTGATTGAGTAATGTCTGTGCACTAAGTTATGATGCCCGGTGCATGCATATTGGGTCATAGTGTTCCGTGACTCCTGATCACTTGTTACTACACCTATTACTGCTTGTCACTGTCAATTCAGCTAGACAATGTGATGATAGTTAAATAATTCGTAAATCTTACAAATTAAACCACTGAATTCAGTACATTCATATAATTATTGCCGGAAACTTCCATTTATGATCATGGCATCTTTTAGGTCACCAGACGGTTGGTCCAGCTCTTAGACTACAGATGCATCAGCGAGAGGAGTAAGTTAATAACTTACCTAAACAGAGCCTTGCGCGCAGCCACATCTAATAAACCTGCCAGTTGACAAAAGATCTACGGATGTCCAAGTTGTTAGGAAAACAGTCTCATCAGTTGAATGTCAACTAAATAGTTGTAATATTATATTCAATTAATATCAGTATATCTTATAATTCTGTTGAATATTTGGATTGATAATAAAACAACAATCTCATTTGTACCTATATCCAATTATTGAGTTCTCATTAAGTTCTTATTAGTACTCATTGAGCTTTCAATGAGCCTCAGACATGAGAAGGTGGGGTCATAAGACAGACATGTAAGTAGTAAAGTTACTATTACCTACACTGTGTACAGTAGATTAGTTTAACTCAGAGCTCAAGTAGGCTAGCAGATAGAAGAATCTTTACTTCTTTATTTTAAGCTTTTTCTAGCAGACAGTTTAAATGCACCACATGGTTGCCTGTAGATTCAAGTCCGGGCCTTTAAAGTAGAAACGGTGCTATGGGGTGCTATAAAACAAATGTTTGATATGTTATGGTTAATCTGCACACCAGAGAATTCTTGAATTCATATTAATATTATTATAATTAATATCAGCTGATTGATAAAACTTTGGTACTACAAACTTTTGGTCATGGGCTTTTGTTGCCTGTTATAATCTATTATCACACTCTACACTTAGTATAGCTATGGTCTGGCCTCGAGCTTGGTGACTATTGAAAGCCCAACAAAACCAGCCAATTTAATTGCTTTAATTTCTCCAATTGATGTCCTCCGCAACCGGTGCTGGTATCATGACAGTTGAAAAAGGCCAATGCTGGTTCTTTTTTTGTTATTTGTAACCTGCCAAAATATGCTACTTACGTACATAAGGTAAGGGTTCCTTCCAGCATGCAGATACCAGTTTTGGCTCTGACTTACCACCCACTCAGGATCCCCCATCCATCCTGGCAAACATTTGGCTCTTGGTGCTGCCTTTGTAGTAAGTAGAGAAAAGAAATCTGCTAACTGGACTGATATCAATAATCCATACTTAATAATATAAATAAAAGCTGATACTTTTTGATTTAATTTCGCTTATATAATTGGTGAGTATCACATAATGTTTCATTCACTTGTGAGTTTTCCCGTCTTGACCATCACAGCCAACCTCCCCCCCCCACTCTCACAGAGGCCCCGCCGCCCTACCGCTTACGTCGAAGGAATAAAAGAAAAGGATGCTGCAAAAGCTGCAAAAGTTGGCTGCTTCTGCAGCAGTTGTTCATGGGTCTGGGGTAACTTCTGGTTAAGTTAAGCTAATTTAGTTGGCGGCGGCTTGAACCCCAACCAGCTCCGTCTAGTTGCACGCATTCGTTCATATGATATAAAACCTGACATATTGCACATTCATTTTATTGCTCTGTTTGTTTCCTAAGCTCTCCTCCCTCTTCATATTACCATTGTGTATTTTAACGTTTAATATAGAAGAAGTTTATTGATACCAAAGCAGCCAATTTATTCTTCTGCTTTTATAGAGTACTGATACTCTTCTTTTATATTGTCTGTTTTGAGCGTCATCTTTTGTGTATTAATAGTAAGTGTGTCTTTTTTTTAAAAAAAAAAATTATTTAATTGCAATTGTTTGTTTAGATTCTCCACAACCGGATCGCTTCCTATATCTATAATATCCATACATGACCTATTTTATAGGAATAGGATTATTTTAGTACTTGATGTCTTGGTTTGTCTATTGCCGATGAGTTTATTTGTAATGTTATCAACTAACACGACTAACAAATAGCTGCGCAACCCATATCAGCTCATACTGAACTTGTGACCAGTGATAACAGAAAGAAGTCGTTGTTCAAATTAGTCAATTAACGAAACTTAATAACAGAAACCTAGAAAACTTCTTCTTTTAATTGATTTTCCTGTTGGAAAATTATATTTTGGAAACCAAAAAAAAAGAAAGAAAAATAAAAAAACAATACTGGATAACCTCTAATTCCTTTATATATTATTCAAAATGCCAAGAGACGTTAAAAACCATCTCTTATTTGAGATTTCCACCGAGGTCGCTAACCGAGTCGGTGGTATCTACTCAGTTATGAAATCAAAGGCACCTGTTACTAGCAAAGAGTACAAGAGTAGATATTGTTTAATTGGTCCTCTGAATAGAAAATCGGCAGGAATCGAGGTCGAAGAATTGACTCCTACTAATGTTCATTTAAAGGAAGCTTTGGATGCCATGTCCCAAAGAGGTGTTCGATACCTTTACGGTAGATGGTTAATTGAAGGTGCCCCTAGAGTTCTTTTGTTTGATACCTCATCTGCTTATGGATATCTCGACGAATGGAAGGCTGATTTGTGGTCTGTTGCTGGTATTCCTTCTCCCCAAGGAGATCAAGAAACTAATGAAGCCATTGTTTTTGGTTACTTAGTTGCTTGGTTTTTGGGTGAGTATGTTGCCAAGGATGTTGACCATGCTGTCATTGCTCATTTCCACGAATGGTTGGCTGGTGTCGCTTTACCCTTATGTCGAAAACGTCGACTTGATGTTACTACAGTTTTCACTACCCACGCTACTTTGCTTGGTAGATATCTTTGTGCAGGTTCTGTTGATTTCTACAACAACCTTCAATGGTTTGATGTGGATGCTGAAGCTGGAAAGAGAGGTATTTATCATAGATATTGCATAGAAAGAGCTTCTGCTCACTCGGCTGATGTATTTACCACCGTATCCCATATCACTGCATATGAGGCCGAACATTTGCTCAAGAGAAAGCCTGATGGTGTTTTACCCAATGGTTTGAACGTTGTCAAGTTTTCTGCTGTCCACGAATTCCAAAATCTCCATGCTATTATGAAGGATAAATTGCATGACTTCGTCAGAGGCCATTTCTATGGTCATTATGACTTTGATCTTGAAAACACTTTGTACTTCTTCATTGCCGGTCGTTATGAGTACAGAAATAAAGGTGTTGATATGTACATTGAGTCTTTGGCTAGATTGAACCATAGATTGAAAACTGCTGGTTCTAACAAGACTGTAATTGCTTTTATTATCATGCCTGCTGCCACCAACTCGTACACTGTTGAGACTCTTAAGGGTCAAGCTGTTATCAGAGCTTTAGACAATACTGTTAAGGAAATTCAACAATCTATTGGACGAAGATTATTTGAGCACTGTGCTAGAGAGTCTGAGCATGGTAAAGAAGTTCCTGAGCTTGACGATATCTTGACTGGTTCTGACAAGGTTTTGTTGAAGAGAAGAGTCTTTGCATTGAAGAGAAACTCTCTCCCTCCTATTGTTACTCACAACATGGTTGATGATGCTAATGATCCAATTCTTAACCAAATTAGAAGAGTTCAACTTTTTAACCACCCATCTGATAGAGTTAAGATTATATTCCATCCCGAGTTTTTGAACGCAAACAACCCCATTTTGGGCTTGGATTATGATGATTTCGTTAGAGGTTGTCACTTGGGTGTCTTCCCTTCATATTATGAGCCTTGGGGTTACACTCCTGCTGAATGTACTGTCATGGGTGTTCCTTCAATTACTACCAACTTATCTGGTTTTGGTTGTTACATGGAAGACTTGATTGAAAATTCCAGTGATTATGGTATCTATATTGTAGATCGTCGATCTAAAGGTGTTGATGATTCCATCAACCAATTGGCCGATTATATGTTCGACTTTACTTCTAAGTCTAGACGTCATAGAATCAATCAAAGAAACAGAACTGAAAGATTGTCTGATCTCCTTGATTGGAAGAGAATGGGTCTTGAATATGTCAAGGCTCGTCAATTGGCTTTGAGAAGAGCTTATCCTAATTCATTTGCTGATGATGAGAATCCATTCTTGGATACCTCTTCTAGAAAACTCACTCGTCCATTATCTGCTCCTGGTTCCCCATTAGATAGAGCTGGAGGAATGACTCCTGGAGATTTAGGCTCTCTGCAAGAGGTCAGTCAAGCTCTCAGTACTGATGACTATGTTGGATTCAGGTTACCCGAGGAAGAAGATGATGAAGATGAATACTCTTATCCATTAACCTTGAGATCTAATTAAAATAAAACAAAAATACTCCATTCCTATATCTATATATTAAAGATATATAAATATATATAAATATTAATAATAATTGAAAGTTTTGCATACATTAAATAAAAATAATTATGTAGCTCGTACTCTCTCCTCTTTCCAACGCTCTAATTGCTCATTTCTAAGATGGAAAGTCTTTCGTTCTCTCCTATAGTTCTTGATGAATTCTGACACTTCGTCAATGCTATTACTCTCTGTTAATGAAGACTTACCATCGAGGAAACTTGCAGAAAATGTTTCTGAAATCGATTCTGCTTCGGAAACTCCATACTCTAGCCTTCTTTGTAATGCTGGTAAGCTGAATGGTTGAACAGCTCTATACATTTCACTTTCTATTGCAACCCATTCTTTTTCTTTCTGTTGAGCATTGTTTAAAGCATCTTCTGCTTGCTTTCGAACACTTGTTAAGCCAGAAATTTTGTCTATTAGGTCACGAGCGTGCACTAAATTGTTATGGCCCTTTTGCTGCTGTAATTCGAATATCTTTTCTCCTTGTGAGCTGCTTTCAAATAATCCTTTCAATAGTTCTGTGGATCCTATAAGCTCTTGTAAAACTTGGATTCTTCTGAATTAGCAATAAATCTATGACGGCTCCCACAAACTGGCTTACCTCTTGTCTGATATATCCTCTGGAATGGGTATTGGCTCAACCGTTAAAGGTACATTTGGACTTGAATTAGATATTCCATTGGTACTATTTGATTGATTTGTTCCTTTATCAGGTAGAGGAGGAGGAATTTGATTATTCATGAATGAAATTACCCGATAATTCTGATTTATATAGTGTAATAATTACTAGTTCTCAGTCACTATAATGGCTACACTGTATAAGTTGCCGCAAGCGGCTGTATTCAGGAAAAGACGATTTCTCCTCATTGACCCTACTCGCTCTGAAAAACTCTAAGATCCAACAAACTAGAAATAGAAAAGTGGACTCAAATTTATGCTCATTAATTTTAATTTTATTACATATTACATCGTATTTTAGCTCATTACATCGGTATTTTTTAAAACATTATAAATTGGTCAAAATTTACTCAGGGCCGTTAATGATGCACTTGATAGCCTTTCCATCTCTAACCAATTGGAAAGCTTCAGCAGCATCCTCAAACTTGACTTCATGGGTAATCAACTTTTTAACATTGACTTTTCCACTAGCAAGCAAGCTGACAGCAAGAGGGTAGTCACCGTAACCATATCTGAAAGATCCCTTAACAGTAAGCTCCTTACCAATTAAAGTAGCAATGGGGAAAGAGACATCAGGCTTACCCATACCGACTTGAACGTAAGTGCCACCAGGTCTGATGGCATTGATAGCACTATTAATGGAAGCCTCAGCACCAGAAGCATCAATGACAACATCAGGGGCAATTCCGTTGTTAGCGGCAACAACCTTAGCAGCAGACTCCTTAGGAGTATCCTTGAAATCAACTTGAACAGTGGCAGTAGCACCTAACTCCTTGGCAAGGTTAAGTCTAGATTCAACAAGATCAATAATAGTAACAGATTCAGCACCAAAAGCACTGGCGACTGCGGCAACTAACAAACCAACAGGTCCTGCACCGTAAATGGCAACATGGCTACCGGGCTTAATGTTACCCAACTTAGAGGAGTGAACCGCAACACTTAAAGGTTCAACTAAAGCACCCTCTTCCAAAGAAACGTGCTCAGGTAACTTGACACAGAAGTCTTCAGGAAGAATATAGTATTTACAAAGAGTACCATCATAAGGAGGAGTAGCAGCAAATGCCATGTGAGGACACAAGTTGTATCTACCGGACTTGTATTCATCAGAGTGTCTGCTGGGAACACCAGGCTCCATAGCGACTCTGTCACCAACCTTGAGTGACTTGACCTCGCTACCGACTTCCAAGACAACACCACTGGATTCGTGACCAAGGACCATTGGGGCCTTGACGACAAAGTCACCAATAGCTCCATGGGTGAAGTAATGAACATCACTACCACAGATACCAGTCTTCTTGACTTGGATCTTGACAGAGTAAGGATCAGACAACTTGGGGATGGGTCTATCCTCGAACTTGACGTCAAAAGGCTTTTGTAAAACAAAAGATAAGTTTTCCTGATTATTAGTATTTTTGCACTCTCAGTTATATCAATTAATATCCTTAGAATTACTTACAGGAGTAGACATTTTTAAATAAAAGAAGAAACTTTTAGTTTGATAAATATTATTTGGGAAAGTTAGTTGGCTTCTCTCGGGGTGTTTATATACAATTTTTCAGCTAAGTAGCCCGCGTACCCCATATGATTTTCCACGCATGCCACTCCGCTCGCACGGCTAACACTTTTTACCCACCCCTGGCGCATATTTCAATTATCCCGGCAGGCCTTTCGGGAATATCTTGGATAATTCGGGTGAATGGCCAATTCTGGGATAAATGCCACCGCTTAACATTAACATTAACATTAATAGTTACTAGATACCCGTGCAGCTTCACCGGAGATGCCTAAACTGTCAGAATCGGGCTCCATGTATAAACTTATTTATATAAAGCGATGCCATGATCTACAATACTTTGATAATAAAGCGCTTTTTTTCCTAGCTTATTGAAATGCCCTGCATTTTATGGTAAGAGAGCAGTTTGTGTTTTAGGTTTATTTAAGATACTATAAAGCATGTTTCTAATCCTGGATTTTTGATTGTGTTGGAACACAAAGCGTCTCGCTCTATGACAATGGTTTCCTTCTTGGTAACCCTAAAACCTTATACTGTTAGTCTATAATGCAGTCAGAGATGCCTTTGAAATTTTGGCCACTTCTTAGCTGCCATTCTTAACGTCTTCAATGAAATCTGCAACTGCTTGCTTGAAGCCAGGATCTTTATAGAAACCTAAACTCTCTGCTCTAGAGGTGTCAAATGTTGATGGCCAAGAATTTACGATAGCTTCCAAGATGTCATTTTTCTCCTCCTTAATATATTTGAGTTTTTCTTCGCCGGCTACTTCAACAAGTACGTCGAGCATCTGTTGAACTGAGACCGTCATCCCTGGAAGATTAACTGTTCTAGATGATCCTAGCTTAGAAGAATCTAAAGTAGCAGCAACTACGCTGTTTCGAACAACATTATTGGTACAAGCCAACCACATTTTCAAACTTCTGCTAACTGGTAGTGCAGCATCTAAACCTGCAAGTGGTTCACGAATTATACCCGATGCAAAACTAGAGGTGGCTGAAGAGGGTGCACCAGGTCGAACCACAATAGTCGGATATCTTAAAACAATACCATCAAAAAACTTTCTTCTTGAGTAGTCATTGATTAAAAGCTCGCAAATGGCCTTTTCGGTACCATATGACGATTGTGGGTTTAAGGCCACTGATTCACTCACCACTTTAGGCAATGTACCACCATATACAGCTGTTGAGGAGGTGAAAATCACCCGAATAGAAGGCTTTTTAAAAGATCGAACGATCTCTAATACAGTTCTAGTAGCATCCAAATTTACTTTCATACCCAATTCAAAGTCACTCTCCGAACCACCTGACATGATACCATGCAACAAATAAATGACGTCCAAGTCTTCTGTTACAATGTTGGAAGCTTCAGTAGATAAGTCTGACTTTACTAATACAACTTCCGCATTGTGATTTGTTTCAGAAGGCTGTTTGGGTTCTATTATATCAGTTAAAACTAGCTTATCGACAGTACCTGTTTGTAACAAGGCATTGGCTAAGCGTGCGCCCATAAACCCTCCTGCTCCAGTAATTAAATATTTCATAGCTCCTATTTTTATTATTCTATGTTCGTCTGTTGTTGATCGAAGGAGTTTATGCGACGTTTATATTCCCTGAATTGTCTTAGTAGCCGATTTTTATGGTACAAGCCCCCACTTTTTATATTGCTGGTATGGGGTTATCAGGACATTCCTGTTCAGGTTTATCCTGATTTGCGGAGTTATCCCCGGCTATGCTAGGAGCCCCACATTCGATTTGAGCCCCCAAATTTGGGGTAATTTGTTGTACTCTCATTATACATAGTCCTGAAATTTATTACAATAGTGACACCAACTTCCCATATAATTAAGTACAATAGAGCATGTATATTTATTTATTAGCTCAGATTTAATTTTTCAATTAAATAAATATCAAGAAGGCAGAAGATATACCATGTCTTTCTCCCATCACATATTTATGGCAGTTTTACTATCCCATGAGAATCTTCTATCCGTGACGCTATGGAAAGGCAGAGTGCGATAATAGGCTGCACTATGGCTATCTAAAAACAGTTGTGGTCAGCAGAAGAAGCACAACAAATAGGATTTAAGATAACAATATACCCTGGTGCTATGCTGGGTCCCAGTCACATTTCCAGGTCAACTTCCTTAGACCATCTTCATAATATGGGCAAGAAGCTGACCACCCCTGGTGATGATCCAAGGAAGTTTTTTCATGAGCTTGGGATTAGGTGATAGCATGTGAGCCTGGAAAAAATGGCTGGCAGAATTACGTTCTCTAGTAAAGTTTGATATTTTGCTTGATGTTTAAAAATTAAATTGATCTGAAGTGCGATATATCCCACTCACTTGGTATATTTACCAACTTATCCGTTTCTGTAAGCGAATTCTCTATTAAATTAGTCCATTATTTTGATTTGAATTAGTATCAGTAACAATATTCCGTTTGCGTATCTATTACTGAATTGATATCGGTTGAAAGCTATCAATAAACTCCAGAAAGCGCTGGCACCCAACCTTATTCGTACTGAAAAGATAGGATTTATAAATAATTTATCCTGAATCCCATCTAAAAATCTCATACCCCTACTAGATAGATCGTTTGGCCTTGTTGCAGTCTTTGTTAGTAAAAGATATGCATCAGAGTTTTTTCCGAGCTGTGTTATTATCAATGAATTTACCAAGCAGTGAAATCATTAAGCCAAAGAGAACAGACGTTGAAAATATCAGAATTCTTAAAACAGTAGCAGTTAAATACGAAAAATCGTCTCTATCTAGCTCAATCTCTGCTATGATAGTTATAATCTAGACACATACAAGAAAAATTGGGACCGATATTGCTTGTTGGTCTAAAAAAGGAATATCTGGCATGAGTTTAAATGAATGAAAGTACAGTTTAGTCGAAAGGTAATACAATTCGGTCAGTTTGGATAGCTGTGCAATGTCAGTCGTTAGACGTGAAAAATTAAATTCTATATTCTTGTGCAAAAGTTTTCTTGCCAACATGATCTGCTAATCCAAATTCAGTATCGGGGTTATTTCCCATAGAATCGATTCCAGTCCTCATAGCATGCAAGACTTTCACTTGCTTGATGAACTCGATTGTGTCTGTATCGTTCCCAGATAGTTCGTACATTTGGAAAATATTCCATAGCTCATTGACATGCCTGAAGGAAAGCTAGAAAATACCACCAGTACTTGATAAATATAATAGCAGCGACCCAAATGAAGGTAGTTGACTTTAATCGCTGTTTAAATGTATCGTCATATATTGAATACTCCTGTGTAAATGAAGCACGGTGTAACCCAATTCTCATGGCTATATCCATTACTCTGTTAGGCATAGATAAGGATTCATCTTCTTGTAGATTCTCATAATGAAATGACCATTGATTGACATAGCAGCAACAAGCTTAATACCCTGGCCAGAGCTTGGTATAGAGAAGTCACAAAGCTTGTCATGATTAGAATCTAAATGCTCTTTTTTATGCACAAATATTAAATCCAATAATTCAGGACAACACGAACCTAGCTGATAAAGCACATATGTACCAAAATAAATTTCTCATATCCCCATTAAGACCTTTGGGATTCCTTAGAGTTCTAGGAATGATTGGAAAATATTTGAAACATCTTTCATAGGATGTGTTGAACATAAGTTTGATCATATCCCGGGAATAATAGTTGATCCTATGCACTCATAGGTTATTATGACTTCTATGGATATTTCCTGGGATCCACAATATGGTCTGCTGCTAACCAAAACCGATCATTTCGGAATATTCCAGAACTTCCCATTGTTCTATAACTTCCCTACATACCTGCCTAGCTGGCTTCTGAGGACAAAGTCCAGTCCACCTTCGCGAAGATGAAGTTACCAGGTTTAACTTCCACTTCAACCGATATTCTCCAGGTTCATGGGGTATACTTTGATGTATTGAAAATTTGAAAACATACAAAGGTATATTATTTACTTATATGTTATATATTATATATTACCAGTTCATTATTATATCTATAATGGTTTTTAGTAAATTCTCTCCACAAAATACGATTCGCTTGTGCATCCGAACCCGAATCTGCATACAACTGTTAGCCATGAGGGGTTTCAAATTCATGATATTTCGGAAATAATAAATATATTATTTGTTTTCATATTCATACATCATTACTATACTTAAATATTATAATCTATAAGTGGTATTCTCTAGGCATCAATTCGGACAACCACACGACATCCACTGATATTGTTTGATTTTAATAGGTCTAAACCTTCAGGTATCACTTCAAGTCCTCCAGATAGACTTTTTGTTCTGGGAGGAACTAATTTTCCTTCTTCTAAAAGTTTTGTAGCATATGAAAGTAATTGGTTACCAAAGACTAGATCTTCATGAAATCTTTTGATTTTAACCGAATATAGAGAAATGTCTGTTCTGTTAGTAATAGGAGCTTTAACAATGTAAACCAGCTTTCCACCGGGTTTCAAAGATTCGGCTGCATAAGTAGCAGTCTCTGCTCCAACACCATCAATAGCATAAGAAACTCCCAAACTTTTTATTTTCTCAGCAGTTTTCAAAGGCTCTTCTCTGTTCAAGACAAGATCAGCACCTAAACCAGTTAGATACTCGGAGTTATAAAGACCAGCAACTGCTACAACTTTAAAGCCAGCTAATTTAGCTAATTGTATAGCAAATACTCCAACTATAGTAGCACCTCCCCAAACTAATAACCACCTATCTTGATATTCTGAATTTGGAGCTTCATGCATCCCTATTCCTAGAGAATCAAATAATGCAACCCCTCCTGTAACAAGCCCGACACCTATACTGGCAGCTTTTTCGAAATCTATAAAGTCGGGGATTCTTCCTACATTTTCTGCTTTAGCGATAACATAAGATTGAAATGTTGAGGTCCGTAAATCTCTATAATTTGTACTAGGGACAAACACTCGGTCACCAATATTGATATCTTGAACACCTTCTCCAACCTCTATGACATAACCAGCACTCTCTCTACCATTTATCCATGGTAAACTGTGAATAGCGAAATCATATACAACGCTTTTCCAATCTATAGGGTTAAGTCCAATGCAGACATTTTGAATAAGCACTTCTCCTGGTAAAGGCTTTTGAAGAGGCCAGTCATCAATAAGCTCTAATTGACCTTTTCTGCTTTTTAATACCAATGCTCGCTGCGATTGTAAGGTCATTGATTTAGAAAAAAAAATTAAAGTTTAGATAACGATTAGTGGTAACTGTTTTTTATAAATAGTTGTAGTGGTTTAGTTAGTGACTCGTTTAGCTTGAAGGCAAGTCACAATTGCGTAATCAGTAACATCTATCTCATAATAAATAATTAGCCCAGCGGAGATATAATCCGGAACATGCAATCCTACAATAATTTAGCACTCAAATATTTACGATATCTAGCTTTTATCCGCTATATCCAACGGGACTCCCGCCAGTAATAGTTGATTCATAATGTGGTTGTTGAAAGCATGACGGCGACACGTCGGATATTACGCAATAGCAGACGGACTTGACAACAAATTGGAACCCCAATTACCATCTACCACCACTCATGTCGGAAATTTTCCTATATTGTAGCTAATACCATAGAGTCTACCTCTCACTAACCACATTAATCGATAAGATAATTTGCCCTCTGTCGTCCTTTCAGGTCTGTTTGAAATTATTTATTTGTCCGATCCGATTACGGAGCACTATAATTATGTCGCTATCAAAAAATTTTGCAAAGCAAGACGTTATGATACAAGTGTACATAACTACGGTATCACAGATTCACAGGTTTCTGAAATATTGAAATTAAATAGAAGCTTTGGACTCCTTCATTTTATATACTTTGATGAAATTCTGTGCTAACAATATTATAGGTGATTAGAAGTTATGTCGATTTTTTTGCCAAGGTATTGTTGGACTTTAAGATGGTAGGGTTTTATCAGATTTCGTACACTAATCCCGCTATACCCGTCTCATAGGCATAGAAAAGGGGGATCCTAATTTACTTCCATAGAATGGCCGTAAATTCCAGTGCTATTTCTTTTTAGATCAGTGAATTTATATATGTATAAATATACTAATTTTATGTCAGATATTAATACTGTAGGGTTCTGAATACTGAAATTTTGCTGTTCAAATGACACCAGGTATTAGAAATTAAGATTTGCATGAAATATATGGGCCATGCTGAGTATTTATTACGAAGTAACGCCGACAGATAATCTGATAGTTTGTATACTATTATAGATAGCATCTAATTAAATAAAATTAATTATTTGGAGGATTCAAATTATTGGAATGAAGTTTGTTCGACGTCCGGTAAACCTCCGCTGAGTGTGACTCCGTTAGTGACGAATCATCACTACCATAGTATATGCATGATTGCCAGATGAGCAGATAGAGTAAATAAAGTGATTTCGAAATTAAATGCAGTAGAACTTTGAGTATATAAGGAGAATCAAATTTTAATTTTTGTATAGTAACAGCGTGAGATTAATATATCTTATAGTTGTGTATTCTATTAATACTGTTGCTAAACATACGTTGTTGTATTATAGGTTACAACTTGTATACTACTCTTATACAAATAGCACTTTAATTTACTAAGTTTACGTAGGCTACATTAAGGTCACATTATATCTCCTAATTCCATACAGTCTCGTGGTAAACTCGCCGAGTGATCTTTTGGTTCAAAATTCAAACATTATGAGTATTGACTCAATCTGGACTCAAAAAGTGTCATATGAATATGTGATGTAAGTTTAATAGATACAAATTATTTGATACAAATTATTTAGAAGATTACAAAAGGAAGATGCAACTATAGCATTCAATAGAACTGAAGTGTACACTTCTATCAATTACTACAAAATTACTACATATAGTAAAAGGTGGGCTAAAAATTACTAACTTTGTTAATTGTGTGACAAATAATTGGTACAAAGTCTGCAAGACGTGTTTAAAATCTACATATAATTAACTAATGGTTTACCAGCCCCAAGCTATGGGATCCAGATATACCCCTTCTGCCATCACCACAGTGTTCCAATATTCACAAATTTAAAACTACAAAGAAATACAATGCAAGAACTGAAGCTGAAATATGTTAAGCTAATTCCTAAGTTATATGTTATTGTATATGCACTTTTAGTTAACTAAAGTTACATGTTATTAGTTAACCTTAGTCTAATGCTTTGTGCTTCACACGATCATGTCACACATTTAGAGTAATACAGTTACAAACTAAACTGAGACAATGCCAAGGAATCGCGCCTAGATATCTGATTATAGCTAATCAAAAATGATGGCTAGTCTACAATCTCTACAATAGTAATTCAATGTTCGAAATGAGTTGACATGCTTCGCGTTCCAGGGTCAGTGCAACTAATGCTCCGCATGCTCAGGCGTACTGGTAAAGAATTATTATTATTATTATTATTATTATTATTAGTATTATTATTATTGTTATTATTATTAACACAATCCGAGCTAACCACCAGAGCTAAAAGAGCCAGGTCGCCAATGTTTATTATTATGCATAGTAATTCTAGAGTATGTCAAGTCAAACCAGTTCACTAAAGCTACAAATTTAACAGTAACAGTTTTTACTTAACTTGTCACCAAGTTCGCAGATAACAGAAGTTTCGTAGTTTTTGTGCGAACCGTACCCCACCTAAACACTTTCAACAATCAACTAAATGCCGACTCCACATATGATGAAACTAAATTCCTCAATTGATTTTTTTGAATCCTGTTTTGCAAATAATAAATTCGATTTTAAACTAGACCGCGCCAATTGTCAGCAGGATCTCATTTGACTTAACAGTGACTGCTGAAAGTTTCTGATATCCAATAGCGCTATCTAGACTCTAAATTGCTACAGTAGACAATTAGATAGAGCTATAATTAGAATTTTAATTGCATTGAACACCAGCTTAACTTATGCTAATCGGTTATTTCGTCAGCTTTGCAGACTTTTGTGTTTACTGCGAGATACCCCGACCCACTTGATGACCACCTCTGCCGTGCTTGTGTTGGCCAACAGTGGAATTTGCGGGGTACAGTAACTTAATCTGCTACAAAATAATCTTGATCTTACCGAACCTCCGAGCGATGGTCATGAAAATCTTAACAAAAACAGAGCACCGTTTAAGTTGATAATCGAAAGCCGTTACTAGTGAGATAGAGTAGGAATATCATTTACTATCAATCAAATTATATTCTTCATTTAGTGGATCATTAAACCAGGCATTGTTCAAGACTCCTTTTGTTTCAAAGATCAAATATCTTACGTCATTACAGCATACATCAACCTCGGAAGATAATTTTAAGGTTGTTGAACTTACCTGTGTACACAAGCTAATTTATCTCTAATTTTTTTATTTTTTCTATTTATTACAGTAGCTGTGCAATTGAGTAACAGAATGCCGACATTAGACTACCTGCCACTGTATACCCGGGCAAGCAAGCGCCTGCAACGGTTGAGACCAGTGCGAGAATCTCTGTTATCAATGCTTAATTACTAATAAAGCATTTACGTTATTCGATATTGTCTAAAAAGTTCATTGTTTGTTTAGAGATAGAAAGCTTACCCTAGAAAAAAAAAGAAAATCCTTCTACTAGTTCAGTAAGAACCCTGCTCGAGAGAATGTGTAATGCAATTTTAAGTAGGCAATTACCAAACTAGAGCCCTGCAGTCAATCGTATTAGGTTAAACATCTAACCTCGCGTTGAATGGGTAGGTTACCTAAAATGTTGCTATGAGAAAATTTGTTTGCAGGCCATTGTACATATAAGTTATATATGAGCCAACACGAAGCAGGGAAAAAACAACTATAAATTGCCCTTGATATTAAAGCACAACTGAGGTACTTATTGTTTAATTGACCATTTCCAGTCTAATTTAGGTGCTTTTCAATTAATTTTGTACTTTTTTTAATAAATTGTCCGATTCCGCTGAACAAAATAAACAAAATAAAATTAAATCTGAAAAATTCCTTTGTACTACATCTTCTGCTATCTTGATGCTAAATGCTGTACAGAAATCGATTGGAGCTGGAAACTAGGCGGGGGGATATGTCGCCCACCAATAGGTGTTATTGGCGGACACCTAACATTTACGACAATAGTGGAGTTTGCTTCTGGAACAATAATTTTAAGGTGAATGTTCCAGGCGCCCAACGGCTGAGAAAAAGTAAATTACTGTAGCTAGTTAAAGTCAAAGATGTCATTTTTTCCTTTGAATTTTCCTTGCATTCCGGTAACAGTAATGATCTTCTAAATAGGGATTGAGCTTTCCGTTATGGGTGAAGATCGAGTTAACCTTGTAGCGGGGCTTGCAGATACCAGAACCGATCGCCGGCTCTACTTATTCAGTAATATGACCAAGACCGGGATACATGCTATTTGTCTACAGATTTGGACATTTTCACTCAATACACATTCGTAAAGACAATTCAATAGCAACTATAGAGCTATATTTGTCAATTGCTGGGGCCATGTAATAGATTACCTTGAAATGCATAAGGCACGAGGCAACTAATGCACGTTGCTAAACTGTCCATTATGTTGACCAGAGTTTAACAGGACCTACCAGGCATCACTTACGTACCCACTATTAAACTACAATGTAATAACACTAATAGCAAACTCCACGGACCCATTTACAGTTATGGCAGTACACCTTTTGTGATTGCTTTTTTTTCTCAGCATTCTTCAATACATATCAAGTAAAACTTGACTTTTTTCAAGATTCTTGATACTAAAAAAATCACTTGGGCGACAATCTGATCCAATGTATCCGAGCTGATATAGCTTTATGCTGCTTGATTTCGAAATAAACCACAAAGCACAAAATCTAAATACAGAACACTGTAGTATTTCTTGATTGACTGGTACAAGAAATATGATTTTCAGAGTAACTGCGGATAAAGGCTAGTCCAAAGTAGTTTATACAGGCCTTTGCCAGTAGGTAAATCTCTCCTTTAGTAAGACTGCCAGCATATCCAATTCGTTGTAGTGCATATCTATGTAGGGATTTACAGTTATACAAACTAACCCAGTTCAGAACTGGATTATGTGATGCATGATATGTGCCGATCGACTGCAAGAATAAATCAATCTCTCAATTCAGGCGAACATTTTCATCTGGTCAAATACGGCCAATTCCTGGATAAAATACTGCAGGTATTGAACTTCCATGTGGCACATAATTGGGAAGCTTGGACTTAATATATATATATATATGTGTAGATACCTTACTGCTTTGCTTTTCACATTAAGGTAATTCAGAGTTATTTTTTGTGGTCCTTATTGCACATAAAACGTCACAAAACTGTATACCCCATAGTCTTTCGTTTGCCTAGGTTATAATCGTTACTTATGTCATTACGGTCACTGTTGCTTGCAGCAGTAACTGCTGGTACTTTTATGGATTCTGTATCCGCACAATTGGTTTGCTCGACAATCACTACTTGTGGAGCTGCACCTGCTTCTATTACTAATGTTATCAATGCTCTGGATCAATTATCATCTGATGGTGTCGTATTAGACTCTATGGTTTCAGCATTTACTGGAGGAAATATCTTGAACGCTCTTCCTATTCAAAGTTCTGTTTCTCCTATCGGTAATGACCTTAGTTCCGTCATAGCTGCTGTTACAGCTGTCTCTTCTCCGGACGCATGTGGAGCAGATTCCATCATTTCTGCAGCTAGTAAGGTAGCTCCAGTTATAGTGAATCTACTTTCTAACATTGGTGTTAAGGAACCACCCTTCTCTTCTGTTGGTGCCAGTCAAATTGTTGCTGGGGATCTTACCTCTCTTTACTCTCTATATGTCACTCTTCAAAATGATATCAATGGTGGAGTATTTGATTGTACTCAACTCTACTATATTGAACCTGCTCTTACTTCAATTGGTTCTGCTTTTGCTAGTGCTTTCTCCACTTATTCAACTTCTGGTGGTATATCAGCCTCTGCTATACCAGCTCTTTGTTCTGCTACTTCGGTATGCCCAGCTACTTCTACTTCTAGCTCTTCGAGTTCTGCAGCAACCAGTTCTACAGCAGCTCCTGGTAATGGAGCAGGAAATGGTGTTTCGGACAGCTCTAGTTCTTCCACCACAAGTGCTGCATCTTCATCAAGTGCTGCTACTTCCACAAGTGCTGCTTCTTCATCTAATGCTGCTATTTCATCGAGCGTAGCTTC
>JAJMBN010000118.1:0-51931 GCA_030572735.1 Sugiyamaella mastotermitis
ATATTATTTTTATATTGAAATATCTCGTCCTACAACCACGCTGGTTAGTATTGGCTTAGCTATACTTTTCAATTCTTTACAATTAGATTTAAATGTTCATGTGATTTTTATATTTCTGTTTTTACTTTAAGTATCTTAAAATTATTTTATTTGAAAAGAAATATCGGATGTAATGGATATACATCCGCCCTATATAGTTCAATACTCTCTGTGTATTACCCAAAATGTTAGGGATCAGTTAAACAGCCTACTTTTTTCAAGCCTCGCATATCAATCGTATAGAAGAAGCTTCCAATAAAGCTATAAAGTCATCATGTCAGAGATTCAAGAAGAAGTAAGTGCAATTAATTCAATATATGAAGATTGTATGCAAGAATGGGCACCATCAATCTATGATATCAAGATACCCGAAACAGAAACAGTGATTCGTGTGTCATTTCCCTCTTCATATCCGGAGAAACGTCCTGAAGTTATGTCAATAGTTAAAGGGTCTGGGGAGTTACAAGTAGTCCAGCAGATCCTTAATTCATTATTTATAGAAGGCGAAGTAGTGGTATTTGACCTATTTGAATCATTACGAGAATACATTGAAAGTGAACAGGAGAAGGAAAAACTGTTAGAGCAACAAGAGGAAGATCAGGAAGAGCAGTATATCACTAATGAAGATATTTTCGCAGGATGGATAGAAAGTGATCCAGTAATTGACAGAAAATCAGTGTTTATAGCTCGTGCTCAAAGAGTTTCATCTGCCGAAGAAGCTAGAGATAAGATATCCCTGCTGAAACAAGATAGAAAGATCGCTAGAGCGACTCATAATATGACTGCATGGAGAATCAAAAAGCCTAATGGAGTACTGATTCAAGACTGTGATGATGATGGTGAAGATGCTGCTGGTGGTAGATTAATGCATTTATTGACTTTAACTGATTCTACTGATGTGGTTGTTATGGTGTCTAGATGGTATGGGGGCATTAAACTTGGACCTGATAGATTCAAGCATATCAACTCAAGTGCAAGAGAAGCTCTTGTTCGTGGAGGTTTCATCCCCTCTGCTACTGTGACTACCAAAAAGAAGAAATAATACTAATATGCAAAAGTTCTATTATCATAATATCCGATTATACAAAGGTCATGATCATTATAATATAATACAATAAATAGTTGGAAGCCTAAGAAGACATTGATTTAGGCTTCCTATTCTTCTTGATCAATGGTTGGACAACCTCCTTAACCTCTTCAACTTGATCATCAGTTTCAGGTTCTTGAGATTTCTTGTCTCCCCATTTTTTCCTTCCTTGGATTGGTTCTTCTGAGTCTCCAGCAATTAATTCTGAATATCCAACTGTTTGAATAGGCCGGCTGTGCTTTCGAGATCGATGCGTTTTCAATGACCATTTTGATGCATCTTCAATCTTCTTTATCTTTTCCTGCTTAATCTCCTCACGCTCCTTTATTTCTGCCCTTTGCATAAACTATTTGTTAATATCAAGCATTTATCCAAATAATAAGTAGTTTTTTTCTTACCTTCATATCTAACACTTTGCTAGACAGCTTCTTGGTTGGTGCAGCCATTGCTGCCTGTCCTTCTAAACCTTTAAGATCTCTTTTGCCTCCCATCTTAACCATTTCAACCTCCTTTGCTGGAGCCTTTGGTCTTTTTGTATTTGTGCTTTTCTGTTTTATAGCCATACTTTTTATTTTGTTTTTACTGAAGAAGTTCCGTTTTCTTTATAATAAATAGTACATGTATATAATAAAATTCCTTGATATGTGTTCAGCCGTATTATGTGGTTTTCACCCTTACATCGAAAATTATTTTATCTCTTCATCAAGTGAAAAAAAATATGACCTGCACCTAAGAATACAATAACCTTTCTAAAAATTGTCGTACTAAATGAGTTTGGATTTTAAAGTAAGTCTTAGTTGTTGTTCTCAAATATTTTAAATCCCAATATTAACATATATAGCTATCAAATTTGTTAGGTACAGTATACCGACAGGGAAATCTGGTTTTCACGCCGGATGGAACCTGTATTCTTAGTCCAGTGGGAAACAGAGTTAGTTGTTTTGATCTGGTCAAGAACTCTTCTTTCACATTCCCTTATGAACATAGAAAAAATATCGCTAGAGTAGCTATAAACCCACAAGCTACTTTGATCCTTACTATTGATGAAGACGGAAGAGCTATTCTGGTTAATTTTGTACGACGAACTGTCCTTCACCATTTCAACTTTAAAGATAAGGTCCACGATTTACAGTTTTCTCCCGATGGAACCCATTTTGCTGTTGCTGTAGGCCGACATATCCAAGTCTGGAGAACCCCCAACAAAAATGATGACAGGCAGTTTGCACCTTTTGTTCGACACCGAGTATATACTGGACATTATGCTGATGTTACTGCCATTACTTGGTCTGAAGACTCTCGATTCTTCCTTACCAGTTCAAAAGATCTCACTGCAAGAGTATATTCATTAAATGCTAGCGATAGTAGTGCTAGTACATCATTAGCCGGTCACAGAGAGAATGTTATTGGTGCATTTTTTAGCGAGGATCAACAATCTATTTATACTGTCAGTAAAGACGGAGCCTTTTTCCAATGGAAGTATGTTAAGAGGAGACCATTTGGCGAGGATCTAGAGGAAGAGGATGAACAAGATCAAGTTTTACGGTGGAGAGTTGTTGGAAAACACTATTTCATGCAGGATGCTAAAGTACGATGTACTGCATTCCACCCTCAATCTAATTTATTAGTAGTTGGTTTTTCCTCTGGTGTATTTGGTTTGTACGAATTACCCGAATGTACCAACTTACAAATGCTTAATGTTTCACAATCTAATATTGACTATGTCACTATTAACAAATCTGGAGAATGGCTCGCTTTGGGTGCTGCCAAATTGGGACAACTTCTGGTTTGGGAATGGCAATCTGAGACTTATGTTTTAAAGCAGCAAGGTCATTATGATGCTATGAACTCTTTAGTATATTCACCTGATGGAAGTAAAATCATTACCTCATCTGATGATGGTAAGATTAAAGTATGGGATGCAATTAGCGGATTCAGTATTGTTACATTTACAGAGCACACTTCGGCTGTAACTGGTCTTGAGTTCTCTAAAAGAGGTAATGTTTTATTTTCTGCTTCTTTGGATGGATCTATTAGAGCATGGGATTTAATTAGATATAGAAACTTCCGAACCTTCACTGCTGCTAATAGAGTTCAGTTCACCTCTGTTGCTGTGGATCCTAGTGGAGAAGTAGTATGTGCTGGATCTTTAGACGACTTTGATATTCACCTGTGGTCAGTACAAACTGGTCAATTATTAGACAGATTAAGTGGTCATACAGGACCAGTTTCAAGTCTAAGTTTTGCAAGTGATGGTGGCACCTTGGCTAGTGGAAGTTGGGACAAGACTGTTCGAGTCTGGAATATCTTTGGACGTTCGACTAATGTTGAACCACTTCAACTTCAATCCGAGGTTATGGCTTTAGCAATTAGACCAGACTCTAAAAGATTAGTTGTAGCTACTACTGACGGTCAATTAACCTTCTGGGATCCGGAACAAGGTAAGCAGGTTGGTATTATTGATGGAAGAGAAGATATCGCTGGTGGAAGATATTCTACTGATAGATTTACTGCTGCGAACTCTAAGCGTTCTAAACATTTCACATGCTTATCATACAGTGCAGACGGAAGCAGTATATTGGCTGGTGGTAATAGCAAGTATATTTGTTTATATGATGTGGCTAACGAGGTTCTTCTTCGAAAGTTTACTATTTCAAGAAACATGGCAATTGAAGGTACTTTGGACAAACTTAATAGCAAAAATATGACTGAATCTGGACCATTGGATTTAATTGATACAACTGGTGAAGCCTCTGATCTAGAAGATAGAATTGATAACACTTTGCCAGGAGCTAGTAGAGGTGATGCATCTGCTAGAAAAGTCAAACCTGCTATTCGAACCACAGCCATTAAGTTCAGCCCAACTGGAAGATCATTTAGTGCTGCGTCTACTGAAGGTTTATTAATATACTCTGTTGACGAAGTCCTTGCATTTGATCCTTTTGATTTAGATTTGGATGTTACTGTTGAAACTACCCTTGAGAAGTTGAATGAAAAGGAATACTTGATTGCTCTTGTTATGGCATTCAGATTAGGTGAAAACTACGTCATCCAACAAGTCTATGAATCCATCCCATTTAGAGATATTGAAATCATTTCTAGAGATCTGCCTGATGTTTACTTACCAAGAATGCTTGCTTTTATTGCTCGAACTGCTGATCATTCTCCTCATATTGAATATAACATGTTGTGGATTCAAGAATTGATCACTTACCATGGTAGATACATACTTTCCAAGAAGCATGAATTTGCTAGCTCCATTAGAGGAATTCAAAAATTCATTTCTCGACTTGGAAAAGATGTTATTCGTTTGTCTGCTCAAAATATGTATTTGATCAGATATCTGTTAGGAGATACCTCTGCTGTGTTTGCTCCAGAACTCGATAAAGATATTGATATGGATGATATCCTTGTTCCTGTTAAGTATGCTGACGAGAAGGTTGAAGTTAGTGATGGCAGTGAAAATGAAAATGATGACGACGAAGATGACGACGATGAAGGTTGGTTCGGGCCCGAATCAAGATCTTTAGCTACTGGAAAACCAGCATCAGGAAGTGATGGCGATGAAGATGAGGATGAAGATATGGAGTAGAAGTTTCTTCTTTCTTGCTAGATAGCTTTCTATATATATTATATGCATTGTATTATAAATAATTAACCATTTTAAGATTTTTTTGTATGCTCTGTTTGTTTATCAGCTTGCTGTTCTGTAATATCAGCAGTAGCAGTAGTAGC
Source organism: Sugiyamaella mastotermitis (assembly GCA_030572735.1). Taxonomy (NCBI): domain Eukaryota; kingdom Fungi; phylum Ascomycota; class Dipodascomycetes; order Dipodascales; family Trichomonascaceae; genus Sugiyamaella; species Sugiyamaella mastotermitis. The sequence goes on from JAJMBN010000118.1 coordinate 4,859, forward strand.
ATCTTCAGACTTAATAACTTCTTTGGAAAGATCCTTTTCAGCTTCAAGTTGACGATACTTTCGCTTGGCTTTTTTCTTTTTATTCCTAGCCTTGTTCTGTTTATACTTGGCAACAATTTCTGCTCGGCTTTGTCCTGGATCAGTTGTCAATTCTTCTACCTTCATGGCGAGAATCTCACGTGCCCGAGCTCTATTCTGTTCTCGAGATCTTGAATACTGAGAAGAAACAACCAATCCAGTGGGAATATGTTTCAACTGCACTTTACTATTGGTCTTATTGATCTTCTGTCCTCCTTTCCCACCACCTTTAAGAAAAACCTCTTCTATATCATCCTCATTGATCTTTGGTCGTGGCGGTAGCTGGTATGCTTTAATAAATTTAGGAATTGAATTATGAATTCCCCGATTTAAAAGCCGAAATCCAACCGGTTGACAAATAGAAGTTGTCACCGCTCGTTGGAGCCATGATTTTATATAATACATATTGAAGTACCAAGTATCAAATTCAGTCACTTCAACCAATACATCGTCATAGATCCCGTCAATTATATCCAACCAAAGTATAAACCAATACAGTAGGTATTAGAATATTTTCTGGCAGTTCTTGAATTAATGAGATAAATCATGAAGTCCTCTGGATAATTTCCATCGCATACAAAAAGCCGTGCATGCACCATAAAATTATATTAAGCCTCATAATTTTCCAGTGGACTCCGATATCTCCTAAATCTTAAATCAAAATAAATACTATGGAAAATTTTGGCGATTTGCTGGTTTCCATTGGTAATGAATTTTATCAGCATAAAAATATAGTGCAAGGCAGTATACCCCCGGATTTACTCCAGTATATCGGAGCTACAGGGCAAAATATCGAACTCCGAACTAACCTGGGATCATCGCCAGACGTTTGGCAGGCTCTTAGTAATATTTATAAGATTGCCAGAGATGCTCGAAATCAAGATAGGGATGTCACATATTTGAGAACCTTAAATGGGTTAGTGCTTTTGGGAAGAAACTTAGTATGTGCTCCAGGAGCTGGACTCATTTGTTGGGAAAGTAAAGCAGGACAGGAATTAGTCTTACTATTAGCTGAGAACTTAGGTTACAACGAGTGGGATGAGGAAGAGGCTAAATTAATGAAGTCCCTTTGGATGTTTGTAGCTAACATGGCTGTAGAATTGGCATCGAATGTGAGCGATATACAAGTTATCAAGTTCTTTCTACAAGCTCTCCAACATGTTTCTGAAACCTCTGGTATTCCAGGAAACAGAATAGATGAGTTTTTCACTAGAGATAACAAGAATGCTACTCTTTTATTTATCGAGGCAGGTATTCGACAGTCTCCAAATGCATCACTTTCGTCAATTATATCATACCCTTTTGGGATTCAAATTTTTACTGGCATTTTGACCCAGATTGAGGATTGGTATACCAGAGATGATCATTATTTTTCCAATTTAACAAATTCTATTTCCAAGATGATCCTACAAACTGGCTATGGAGCTCAATTTCTTACAACATTTAAAGAGTATGTTTATAATTCGTACAATGGTATATTATTATCGTTTTTATCTAACAATTAGTCCTACAGTTTCTAATAGTCTACACCTTTCGATGCTAAAAGTACTAGATGCTGCCTTAGAGTCATTGAACATAGGTTCAATGGGAAATGACATGGTGATTCAGTTAGGGCATCAAGTATTGAATGAGTTTAAGCTCTGTTCTGCCCAGTCAATCCCTTTTATTAGAGCTGCTGATACAGATCCCCAATATTCAGATGCATTAGTATCAGAACTTATTATTATTTGGAATGGTCTTATAATTACCCTCGATCTTCTGCAACACCTCCTTGATAATTACTATGGTATCATTTCTAATAGTCTTTTACAGGATGGCATCATGGAAGAGTTGATCACATTATTAGGGGAAGCTCAAAAATCTTTACCTAGAAGATCAAAACTTTCTGATATGGAAAAGTCACCAGCATTTTCAACACATCCTCACGATGAAGAATATAAACCAGAGGAATTCCCTCTTATTAAAGGAAAAATTATTTATCTTATGAGTCTTTTTGCAGAAAGAAACAAGCCAGTCCAAGATCAAATTAGACAACTTCAAGGTTTGGAGTTGGTATTATCCAACTGTATCATTGATTTAAACAATCCATGTAAGTATCTCTTTCTTCTTTATTTTGTGTGTGTGTGTGTGTGTTGCATAAAATCACTAACTATGTTTTTGCTAGTTATTAGAGAGCGATCAATCATGTGTTTACGATATTTACTAGATGGAAATGCGCAGAACCAAGAGTTTGTCACAAAAATGGAAGCTAGGGAAACTGTAACCGAAGAGGCATTACATGAAGCTGGATACGAAACAGAATTAGTAGATGGAAAATTAGCATTAAAGAAGCGCAAGGTTAATTAAATTCTTCATTAGTTAGTCATTACACATTATAGCATTACATAGATCATAATATAATTGGGTTTCAGGTTCAAGATTCGCAAACACAGTCTTCACAGTGTCCATCTTGACACCCAAATGTTAAGGATTCAGGCATTTGTTGCACAGGAGCATTTTCGGCTTCATCTTCGAGCTGCTTTCTTCTGACCTTTTTGCCCTTAAGCCAGATATATACTATAACCGAAACACCAGTAAGAGCTATTAATATAATGCAGATCCAAATAGCGTTATAAGGTTGGAACATTGAATGACTGGTGACTTTATTTAAAGCGATTATGGCTAGGTTGAATAGACTGGAAATACCTAACAGGAGACCATAAACTAAGCCAAATGTTTCAAAGCCAAATACCTTAGCAGTGTAATCAGAAATAGCGGTATAGACAAAAGGTCGGTATAAAACAAATAGAGAAATTTGTGCTAATGTGACTTGAAGTGACGAAGCAAATCCTAAAAATGCAATCAAAAGAGCTAAAGCGTAAATAATGATAAAAGTTCTTAATGTAGAAACTCTGTCCAAAATATATCCCATAAAAGGAACAGCAATAACACCACCAATTGGTAATGCCCAGTCAAAATAGTTCACAATTTGTTGGGCCCCTTTATCAGCTTCTTTTTGAGTTACTAAAACTATAAAAAAGTTGATGTATAGGGTAGTTACCCCTGAAAAAGCCACCATTAACCAAAACCACACTGAGAACAACTGGCTCTTTGCTGAAAAATTATGCAATGCACCCCATAAGCCTGAAACTTCAGTATGATCCTTAACGAGATTCAACTCGGCTTCGCTATAATTTATGGTATTTGGACGGCGCTCTGTCAATAAAGGACTCTCTTCGTCACTGGGGTTGTCGCTGTAAGTACGTCCTCGAGGAAACGCGTTGGTAAAATCAACTTCAGTCTCACTATCATTAAATGGTGACGGGCTCGAGTTATTAGAAGAAGTAGGGGTGTTAATACCACTGCTATTTGTAGAAACAAATTTGTTGGCGATAGCAAACTGTGGAGATTCTTCTGCAAGGCGAGCAAGTTCTCCTGATGAGCGGTACCTGAAAGATTTGGCCTGAGGGATAATAAGTGAGTTAGTAATGCAAATAAATAGAGGGGCTAACAAATATAGATTGAAAAACCAATCATTATTCAGATCAAGAATATTGTTCTTCCAAAGCTGTTTGTAGAGAAGGAACACTGCTGATGAGGCATCTAAAGATCCGGTGAGAACAGCAATTACAGTGCCAGCGTATTTAGGAAAAAGTGCTGCTAACTGTAAACTGCTGATAAAAAATACCGGACCAGAAGAAGCCACTAGACTATAACCAATTACATAGTTGTCCAAAGGCCCATCATAAGGAATAGAACCGGCACTAGTCAGTAGATAAATTCCAAGCGCCATAGCAGCACTAGCAATGTATACAAGCGCTCGGCGTCCGAATCGATCTAAGATCCATGTAACCGGTAAAACAATCAATCCAGATACTGTAGCAGCATATGTGAAAATAACGTCAAGTTTTTCGTGTTGTGCAAAGCAAGTACTGTGGTTTTGATCTATACAGAGGTTATTGTAGACTCCCTTTGCAACAAGAATCTGCTTGAACGCCGAAAATCCAAATATAGGAGCTCCAGCAAAAGTACACCAAATAGCTGCACAGGCAATATGAGCCACCTTCGTGGAAGGAGAAAGTCGATGAGAAATACGTCTTCCTAATCTTCGACTCATGTTGACAATATGTTGGACAAAATTATGGAAACCCAGAAGGCAAATTCCACTGTATAAAAATGGCGCCCCCTTTTCGAAAAATTTACGCCGCAGCCTCCAGAATCTGCGCCAATGTCCCAAATCGACGTCCTAGTTATTCTATCATGGCTGGTTTATTAGAACTGCTGGTACCTAATTGGGCCCAGCCTTGCGCTTTCCTGCAGCCGTTTCAGCCAGATTACCTCTTTATTCTGCGCGCCTCCATAGTTAGATTGCTCCTAAATGCCAGCCCTCTTTTTGTTACGACAACGGTATAGACCGGGCCATGTGAGATCTATTTAGAAACAAAACTATTGGTGAGTCTAAATTGATTTAACTTTTTATATTTCTCTTATCACCATTGGCTTAATTTAGATGCATAAATTATAGAAATCATCTATAGCCAAATAGAATATAATTGGAAAATTATGCAAAGTTGGACTGGTGGACATGATGACTACCGGTTAATATTACAAAATGTGAAAAAAATAGATAATGATATACAGCTATCTTTACGTTATATCAACGTTCAAACGATAAATAAGTTCTTATGTATTTTATGCATTAGACTGCTCTAACAATTATCGGACCTTAAGGATACCAGCAGCAGCTAATAATTCGATCTTTCGTCGAATCTCAGGGTTTTGCAAGTGATCTCTAAGAGCAGCAGGATCATTTTGAGCTTGTTGCAATACAGTGACCATAACAGGATCTCTTCGAATCTCATCAATTTCGGGATCTTGGGCCAATCTCTCAGCAGTTTGTTCGGGGCTCTCGTGATCATATGGTTGGAATCGAGCAGTTTGAGCCTTGAAATAAAGCTCATCGATTTCTCTGGTGTGCTTGAATTCAGGGTCAATCTTTCTGGCTTCGTTCAAAGTATCCATACAGTTTCTGTATTGTCTCATAACATAGTAAGCAGTGGCCTTTCTGGAATATGCCTTGAAGAAGTTAACATCAAGTTCAATGGCAGTGTCACAGTCCTTGATAACCTCAGGGTAAGAAATCAACTTCAAGTAAGCAGCAGCTCTGTTGGCATAACCTCTGGGGTCCTTAGGTGCTCTCTTGATAGCCTCAGTGTAAGCTTTAACAGCACCAGGCCAGTCTCCCTCCTTGAACTTCTTATTACCTTCTTCTCTAGCTTCATCGGCCTTAACAGGATCAATGTAACTTTCGGCCTCTCGTTTCTTCAACTCTTTTTCAGTAGCTCGGAGCTTGTTCAAAATATCGGGGGTTCGGTGTTCAGTTAAAGACTTGTTAAAGAATTCAATAGCATTTGCCAAATCCTCCTTCTTGAGGTATGTAGTACCGATTCTTCCGTAAGCCTTGGCAATGAGCTTGTAATCGGCTCTAGCTTCTCGTCCTTCCTCAACAGCTAATAAACACGTCTTGATAGCAGTATCATAATCACCCTTCTCGTACTCAGCAGCAGCTCTGTTGTTAAGGTAAGTGATGTCCTTGAATGCTTCCCAAGCATTGTTGTAATGGGTGATGGCTTCATCGAATTGTCTCTTCTTGTAATAAGCATTACCTAAAGCCTTTTCGTCATCAGCCTTTTGCTTCGCAATAGCATTTTCATCGATTTCAGGTTCAGGCTGAGGTTCAGGCTCGGGTTCAGGCTCCTTGGTATTAGTAGCAGGCTCAGGAGCTTGACTAGCAGATGAGCCAGGAGCAGCACCAGCACCAGAACCAGTACCAGGAAGGTCAATACCCAAAATAACTCCCATAGCGGTCATTAATCGAGGATCTTGAGCACCACCAGCTAAAGCAGCCATAGGGTTCTTTTGTAAAGCTTCAAGCTTTTGCAAAAAGGTAGGATCACTCATAAAATCCTTGGTACGGGGATCAGTCATCAATTTGTTCAAGGTATTGGGGTCTCTGAAAATTTGGCCCATGCCTAAATCAGGAGATTGACCGTCGAGTTCAGCTTCTCGAGCAATCGCAGCCTCAACACTAGCAATACCAGACCTGGCTTGAGCATTAGAAGGATCAATCTTGAGACCCTCCTCATAAGCATCCTTAGCAGAAACTAAGTCCCCAAGACCGTGATGCGCAGCACCCTTTCTGTTGTAACCTTTAGCCCAGCTAGGGTTGATCTTGACAGTTTCTTCAGCATCCTTTAAAGCAAGATCGAACTTTCCTAATGAAGCATAAGCTCCAGATCGGTTGGAATAAAGAACATGGTTAGGAGCAGGAGATGCTTCAATAGCTTGAGTAAATAAATCTACAGCTTTGTCGAAATCCTTAGCAGTAAAAGCTGCATTACCTTCAGCCTTGAACTATTATGTTAGTAATTTAATATAATTTCAATTTGCTTTCAATATAATTCCACATACCTTATCAGCAATTTCTTGAGACATTGTGTTTATGCTAAAATCTTTGCCTCTTTAATAATGACAATTAAGAACCAATTCCTGATGATATGATCTTTCAGCGGTACCCGCTGTATTTTTATGCAAACTACACTGAAAGTTCCAGAAGGTTGGCCTCCACATCCGGGTTACACAACTGCGGCTGTTAATGATGATATGCAGTGTCAACATCTCTCCAGGTTCTTGTTATATGATAATTATATATATATATTACTATACGATCTGAGTTCATATAGATATATATGTATATATACATATTGCTATTTATAATAACATTTATATGCTTATTGATAAATGCATGGCTTAGAGGCTGATATATAGAAATTCCATTAATTGAATTAAACTCGTTTATCTAAGTTCTTCACCTATCATTCAACTCATAAATCTATTAAAATAAATTATCATTACATATTAACAAAAACTAATAAATTAAAACCGAGGAAACATCAAGCTCCAACACGAACTATATTCTTTCCTTGGAAACGGAACTGGATAACATCACGTCTCTCAAGTACAGATAATGCTCTGTCTAAAGCATGCTTTTGATATCCTTTTGAGCCATGTACAAACTCTCTTAACAACGTTTGGTAAGATGTACTCCAACCAATTGGCAGTCGTCGCATAAGCTCAGCTTCAATCTGTGTTACTTCCTTGATAAGACCTTGTTGGCTTTCACCTTCTTGGCCAACGGCATTCATGGTGGATGCAAAAAATAATCTAATAGCCTCATCCACATGTTGCTCAGTAGCAACTGGAGCAAGGTGTAACTTGGCAATAGACTCTGTAATACGGATGACAGCTTCAAGTTGTCTAACAGTAATAGGAATAGAAGATCGTTCATTTGCTTGTGCCTCCCTTTGGTGAACCTGCTTTCTGATATCTACGAAGTGACTCGATAACTTTTCTGCAGCTTCAGGAGAAAGTCGAGGAGCACACCTAGCTCTACAATAGGAAATATATCTCTTCATTTTAGCAATAGGAATTTCACCTTCAGCATCAGCAGCAGAAGAATTTCCACTGATATGAGTTTCCATGACATGTTGAGCAATAGTTTGATCTCTTTGTGGGTCGTGCTCATCCTTGACAATAAAAATCATATCGAAACGAGACAAAATAGTAGTCTGGAAATCGATGTTTTCACCAGGACTCTTAAGATCATCGTAGCGACCAAAAATAGGATTGGCTGCTGCCAATACACTAGTCCTGGAGTTTAAGATAGTAGTGATACCCGCTTTAGCAATTGAGATAGTCTGTTGTTCCATTGCTTCGTGAATAGCAACTCTATCTTCGTCTCTCATTTTATCAAACTCATCAATACATACAACACCGCCATCAGCCAATACCATAGCACCACCTTCCAAGTAGAACTCTCTAGTAGAGCTTTCTCTTTGAACTGAAGCAGTCAAACCTGCTGCAGAAGATCCCTTACCAGAAGTATAAATAGAGATTGGTGCTACTTTCTCGACAAACTTTAACAGTTGTGATTTGGCAGTACCGGGGTCACCAAGCAGTAAAACATTAATGTCTCCTCTAAGTCTCATACCATCAGGGAGAATTTTTCTTGAACCTCCCATAAGTAAACATGTAATAGCTTTCTTTATATCTTCACTACCATAGATAGAAGGGGCAATACTCTTTGAGAATACTTCGTATAAATTGGGAGTACGTGAAAGAGCCAAGAATTCCTCTTCCTCTTCTTCTGTGAAAACAGTATTACTATTATCATCGTGATCGAGATCAGTTTGAATACCTACAACTCGAACATAAGGGTTTCGGATAGCAACAGCTCCTTGGTCTTTGACCTTTTGTTGATAAATTGAATAAATACCAGTAATAGTACATCGAGTTCCGGGGATGACTTTGTTTGTAAGATATCTATCTGCTGAAAGAACAATATGTCTAGGCATTTCTCCGACTGGTACCATGTCGGGTGCTTCTTGGAGTTTTAATACTTGCTGGTCGATAAAAGTTGATTTGTCATGAACAATAACATATGGATCTATAGGACAGTTTTTAGGTTCACCTCCTGGGGGAGCAGGTCCAAGACATACTCTTGGCATGCTAATTCCAGCAAATCCACTACCAACATCCATTCTATGAAGATGTCTGCAGTTTCGGCAAATCAGCTGTAACTGAATTGCTTTGGAAGAGAGAGTTGAAGATCCAATGATAATACCAGGGATTCTAATAAGCTTTGAAATAAATCTAGCATTAAGATCTCGAATTGAAATAGGATTAGCATTGGAACGTAAAGTAATATGACACATTGGGATAGCACGAGTAATATTCTCTGAATCTTCGTCTTCATCTTGAACTTCTGAAGGGTACACGATTCTTCTAGCAACATCCTTTGCAGCATTTTCAAAAATAAGAAGCATATCACTAGGTTCATCAGTTAACTTTTGACCCAAATCTTCATTAAATGCCAAAATATGTTCAACTTCAACGCTTAAAGTATACTTCTTGATGAGCACATTTTCTCGTAGCTGCTCACGATAAATATATCGGTTATCAATCCAAAACTGAAGAATGAATTGCTTGAACTGCTCTAAGATTTCTGACAAAGTAGTGTCCTCGCTAGGTTCTCCAGGAAGAGCATTAGCAGAGTAAACTCTGGCCTGATCGTAAGACATTTTGATGAAAGCTAAAGTTGAAGTAATGGAGTGGGAAAGAATTTGAAGATGCTATGCTACCTATAAAAAACCTTGACACGGTCACCATTTGACGCGACTTTTTAATTATATAACCCAATTAGGAAATACAACCAATTAACACATGCATTAACGCGTCCAACTATGCCTAAGTAGGCTACAACCAAGACATCTACTGACAAACGAACCCCCATATATCCCAGTGAAACTCGATATATTTAATAGTTCTGACAATTGTAAAGTCTCTAAAAAGCGCTTAACAACAAGCCTATATATTGTTTTTTTTATCTTTTTTTTAATCTCTTATGTATTAATGCAACATATGGCTTGTAAGCTTTGTAAATCTTTAAAGTATACACATATTATTTGGAATAATTATAAGTTAATAGTTAAACTCTTCAAAAATTATAGGCTTCGCTGTAACTCTTTAATCTTATATATAGTTGCCATTGAATCTTGTTGCTGAAGACTATAAGTTACATGTACAGTAGATTCAATGGTGAAGGTCAATATATTGGTTTAGGGTAAAAGTTAGTTCTGACCTAGTCCTAGCCCAACCTGCTTCGAAAGTTCTACAGATCTAAACTTCTAGATCATAACATTAAACCTGATGGTTACAGCTGAAGAGCTCAAGGCGGAGGGAAACAAGGCCTTTTCTACAGGCAAATGGCAAGAAGCTATTAAATACTATAGCTCTGCTATAGAGAAAGATGATAAAGTTGCAACCTACTATTCAAATAGGGCTGCTTGTTATATCAAACTTAGTGAATGGAAAAAGTCGCTTGAGGATTGCGAACATGGAATACTTTTAAATCCAGATACCAAAGCACAGGTCAAGTTATGGTGGAGAAAAGGGGTTAGTGAAAAGGAATTAGGAGATTTAGAATCTGCACAGCAGAGTTTTGAAATTGGTCTAAAGAAAGAACCCAATAATAGCACTTTGCAACAGGAAATTACCTCCCTACAATGGTTATTGAAAAAGAAAAGTAGGGATCAGAAGCGTTCATTTATTAGTATACCACAAAAACAAATTGATGAACCTAAATCCTTTCCAATACATATAGTGGACAGTTTACCTGATAAATATAAAGTAAGAGCCAAGCCTCAAGTTGAGACAACACTCCCCGCCGAACCAGTAGGCCAATCGTCAAAAGTATTTGTACCACCCTCAAGCCCAGTCTCATTACATTCCTTTATGCAATTGATGAGAAGCCCAAAGGCGGACCTTCCAGAAGTATATCAGTATGTTTTCAACAGTATACCTGCTGGTAGATACTCGGAAATATATAAAACTGGAGGTATCGAATACGATGTGATAGAATTTGTATTAGATGCAATTATTTATAATGGAAAAGCAGTAGATACAAAGTTTGGTCAGCATGCTATCCAGATTTTAAAGGGTCTTGAGGCTTGTTCTAGATTCTCGGTGGCCCAGATGTTTGTGGCTCGATCCAAGATTTTAGAAGCCATATCAGTCATTGAAAAGAGCGGTGTTAATACTATGGATCTTTTAAAGAGATGGAGTTAAGATTTGATAGTATCACATAATTTATATTTATACTGATAGAAATTGCATTTTTTATTCCAATTAGTAGTGTGAAAACTAGTGGAACTGAAACTAGTTAATGCACAGCTGCTTAGTTGTAGAAGAGGAGTAAAAGGGAAAAAAAGAAAAAAAGAAAAAAAGAAAAAAAGAATAAGTGAATTAGCTTAATGTTAAAAGTTACAGTAACAGTTAATATATGTTGGTTAGCAAGTGGGTGAGTGAACAAACTGTTTTTGGTAGAAAAGTGTTAATTTAGTTACGCAGTTACTTAAACGCGTGCCATGAGCTTGGTTGGGCTCTCCATTTTCTAGGCAATGTGGAAATCTGTCAGCTCCCCCGCAGAATATGACATGTAGCGTCACAAATACACTCTAGAATGTTGGTTAGGTACTCAGCTAAGTTGGCTTAGATGTTTTGGTGAGCCGACAACACCGTTCAGTTAGTAATATTTTAAATTACATTAACCTTAGATGAGGATATGGCACATCTCTTGCATGTTGTTATTACTGTTAGTTAACTGTATAGTCGCTTATTTTTCTGACGCTTAGCTAATGGTACCCGTTAACCACAGACTTAATTTATTAGTACAAGTTCGGAAGTTCGGCGAAATATACCGATTATCTTCATAAAAGCTATAGCATTATCGTCTCGGCAGATTCGCCAAAATTACGAGCACTCATATTACTCTAAATCAGCTTTTGATTGTCGCTATTATATATTATTGAATTTTTGACATTCAATTAAACTTTATTTGTCAGTGTGAATGACTGTGCCCTTTTAGCGGTCCAATGGCTGTAGATAACATAGACAGTGGTAGATTGGAATTTGCACACCAAAGTAACGTTGCACGCAAAATCCTGATAAATGTTGATAATTTATGGATAGGGGTTAGGAAGTAGTTATGTTGCAGTGAACAGAAGATTTTATGCCTCTGTGGTTATGGCGTTTATGCCATAACCCACTCGGGGTTGGGACCACAATGTTGCAACAAAGGCATCTCCGGACTTTAATTATTACCACTGTAGATGACTGTCATGCTACTACTGCTACACTCGGAAATAGACTGGAGTGTGCAGCCACCCGCTGATAATGCTCATTTAAATAGCACTAGGATCCTCGGGATTTAAGCTGATTTAATAAATACTGGTACTTTTATTAGAGTTGTTCTGATTTCTTTTTCTCTTGTTTATATATAAGACGATGGTGTAAGTTTTCTAGTGAATGTTCTCTATGCATGAAGAGATAAGATAAGCACTGGGTACTAATTGAAATAGTGCTTCTCACATTTTCCCCAGCTCAGATACAGGCTGTAAATATGTTGCTGACTATATTATCAAGAAGATAAATGAATTTGCTCCAACTAGCGAAAAGCCCTTCGTATTAGGACTTCCTACTGGTTCTTCGCCTGAACCTGTTTATAAGTACTTGAGACTTGCATACCAACGCGGTCAAATCACATTTAAGAATGTCGTTACTTTCAATATGGATGAATACGTTGGTTTGCCTCCTTCCAACGATCAATCTTATCATTATTTTATGTACCATCATTTATTTGACCATATTGATATTCCTGCTGAAAATATCAACATCCTTGACGGCCTTGCTGAAGATGTTGAAGCTGAATGTACTCGGTATGAGGCTAAGATCAAGCAGATTGGTGGCATCCACCTTTTCCTCGGGGGTATCGGACCCAATGGTCATATTGCATTCAACGAAGTAGGTTCATCTGCTGATAGCATAACTAGAAAAATTTCTTTGGCCGAAAGTACAATTGTAGCCAATTCTAGATTTTTCGCCAGTCCTGAACAAGTGCCAAGATATGCCTTATCAGTAGGCATTTCCACTGTGTTAGCCGCTCAAGAGGTGATTATACTTGCCTTTGGCCCCGCTAAAGCTACTGCCGTCAAGAACTCACTAGTTGGAGAAATCTCTCCTGCTTGCCCTGGTTCTTTCATAAGACTTCATAAAAATTCCCAATTTGTTATTGACGAAGCTGCTGCTGTTGAGTACTCAAAATCCCCTATTGAGACTCGTTTATAAATAAAACCTTTTACTAAAGATATTATCCGTTATGAAGGCATTTGGAATATATGCTCGGTATTGTCTTCTTCTTTTTGTTTTTATGAAATCATCATGTATATTATATTAAAATCATCATAGATTGACAAATTCAAATATGTCGTACTATATTTATTCATGTTCGTTTAGTCATTAATACCATTATGCGCTATTTACTTAAGGTCTCCATTCATTGACAAACTTGTTTCTAGGAGGCTTCAGCTTATTTCCAGTTCTCTTGACAAATCTACCTTGCTTCTTACCTACTAATCCTCCATTGTCTCTATCCCACATAACATCTCCTCGTAAGATGGTGTATCTGGGCCAGTTACCCATTTGAAGTCCTTCAAAAGGAGTATAATCCATATCATGGTGAAGGATTTCATTGGTAATCTCAATTGGCTTGAACTTTCCTTCAGGGTACCAAACAACTATATCAGCATCATATCCTGGAGCAATCTGTCCCTTCTTTTCCAAACCATATAATAAAGATGGGTTGTAAGCAGTGATCTCGACAAATTTCTGTGCAGTGATTTTCTTGTCGACAACACCTTGGAATCCTAAAACCATTCTGGTCTCTACACCTGGTAGACCATTAGGAATCTCAGTGAATTGAGAAACACCATCGATAAGAGCGACCTTCTTACCTTCAATGCTGTCATACTTGAAAGGGCAGTGATCAGATGATAAAACTGTGAAAGTACCATTAGCAATACCTTCCCAAAGAGCATCAATATCATCGTGAGTGTCTCTTAAAGGAGGAGAACAAACATACTTAGCACCTTCGAAATTAGGCATCTTCAATTTTTCTGACATAAGGTATAAATATTGAGGACATGTTTCTCCGAGAATAGGCAAGAGTCTGGTTTGAGCATCTCTGATGTTTCTGGTGGCACCTCTAGTTGAAACATGAACAATGAGAATAGGAGTATCCATAAGTTCTGACATGGCGATAGCTCTGTAACTAGCCTCATCTTCAACAACATTAGGTCTTGAAACAGCATGATAGTAAGGATCATTTTGTCCCTTCTTTTGTAACTCTTCAATAATATAAGTAATCATATCCCAGTTCTCAGCATGGATCAAAGTAGTCATACCAAGCTTTCGGGTATGAGCCATGACCTTCATGATTTCTTTGTCAGTGAGTTTCCTCTCATCATATGACATGTAGATCTTAACGCTCGTGATACCATCTTCAACAAGTTCGGGAAGTTCATTGTATACAATGTGATCAGTAGGCTTGGTTAAGACAAGGTGGAATCCATAGTCACAATAACTTTGGTTCTCTGCCTTCTTGTGGTAGTCACTAACGACATTTATGACACTTTCGTCATACTTCTCTTGGGCTGCAAAGCATAAAACAGTAGTGGTACCTCCGCAGATACCTGACTTGGTACCTGATAAGAATGTATCGCCAGGAACAGTAAAGTTTTGATCTAAATGAGTGTGACCATCAATACCTCCGGGAGTAACATAACCACCTTCGGCATTTACAACATTGGTTCCTTCGCTAATGGGTAAATCTCTTCCTATGCAAACGATTTGACCATGCTTTATACCAATATCGGAGTTAGGGGGGTAAATGGTACCAGTGGCATTAACCTTCTGTTAGAAAATGATACATAATATGCAAAGTAGGATATTCTTACAATAATACCGTTCTTCACAACCAAATCAAACATATCAACTTATGTATTCAATCTTAATATCTAGGGTCCAATTTAAAGAATATCTAAACTATTTTATATTGTTTTATCTACTTACTTAAGCGAACGGTATTACCGTCACTAATGTGAATAACGGAGATGGGGATCTCCCGGTTAACCGTTACCGTTTGATAGTGGTAAGGTTATATTATATGGTCTATGACACTTCTAGGCCAATCAAACTAATTTAGAACATCTAAAATAACTTTTAATTCGATTCTGGATTTATCTATGGATGATGCACACCTGCTTCCCAAGGAAATAAATTATATGCCGAAATTAAGAGATGCTCTTCCGAAAGATCGGACAACGTAGGCGATTGACCGAAATCATTCCGTTTAAGAATAAAACAGCGTAATTCGCAAAACTATTACTGAAATTACCAACTGCCTTTAATTTCATTTTATTTTAATCTGATTATAAAGCATTTAATTTCTATTTATGAAAAAATATAGAATAAATATAATATTTATTGGCGGATAACCGGTTATGGCACGTGCCCATACAACCATAGAGCGCCCAAAAGCGCTTACACTCAAGTAAGTGTGAATAAGTTTACCGGGCAGCATTGGGTGCTGCATCACCACCCCTGATTATCAGTCTCTCGGCAAACGGAGATAAGATATATATGGATACTAAGACCATCAAGAATAATTCGGTAAAGGATATGATTTGGGAAGTTAAGGCTAGGAAGCGAAGAGAAGCGGTGTTGGAAAATGTTCCAAAGAGCTGGTTAAAGTTGGATGAGATTGACTCTAAGGATCCGTTACGGATACAGGCCCTTTCCTTGCTTACATCAGAAGAAAAGGTGATTCTTAGCCTCAGTGCTACAGAATTAAGTCGTCGATTTTTAGAACGTTCTCTGACGTCAGAAGAAGTTTGTAAAGCGTATTGTCACTCAGCTACTCTTGCACATCAACTCACAGGATGTTTAACGGCCATATTGATTGATGAAGCCGTCACTCGAGCTAAAGAATTGGATCAATACATTGAAAAGCACGGTCAATTAGCTGGCCCATTACATGGTATTCCTATATCTATAAAAGTATGAATGAATAGACTTTTGGGTGTCAGTTATTTATTCTAACTAAAGGATAGCATTTCTGTTAAGGGAACTGATGCAACAATAGGTATAGTTAGTCTATTAGGCAAAATTTCAACCACAGATGCAGAGATAGTGAAAACTTTAAGAAATTTAGGGTCTGTTATATACTGTAAAACAGCAGCATCGGCAGCTACTATGTCTGTCGATATGGAGAGCAATATTTTTGGAAGAACCTTGAACCCGGTGATGCCTGAATTAATACCAGGATCATCATCTGGAGGTGAAGCAGCATTACTATCTATGTATGGAAGTATATTAGGAGTTGGAACAGATTTAGGAGGCTCAATAAGATTTCCTACCACGTTTCAAGGTCTATATGGGTTCAAACCTAGTGGTGGTAGAATTTCTAACGATGGTGTAATCTCATTGATACCTGATTTCACAGAAGTCCAATCATCAATAGGACCAATGGCTCGTTTTGCATCAGATATCATTTTATTTGCCAAGAATTCTATTGGCTGGAAAGAACCGAAATTTAAAATTCCTTATAAGAGGATTGCTATAATTCGTTCTAACGGTATTGCTACGCCATCTGCTGCAATACTGCGGGCAGTACAAATAGTAGAAGAATCATTAAAACAAAACGACTGGGAGATCGTAGAATGGGTGCTTCCCATAGAAACTCATAAGAAAGCAGCTGAAACGATCGATATATTGTTTAGAAAGAAGGGGGCTTTACCTATTCAAGACGCAATTGAAGCAGGAAACGAGCCTTGGCCAGCTAGGTTGGTGCATTTCAGGGATAGCGAACCGGATAATCTTCCTTCGCTTGAACAACTCTCGAACCAGGCATATGACCTAAAGAAAGCTTTTCAGGATAACTTTATTCGTCAAAATATTCTGTATGTTCTCTCACCTATCACCACTCATGCCGGTTTTCGATGGGCAGACCCAGTGTCCAGTGATGGTACTTATACGTGTATCTGGAATATGTGCAACCACCCTATATGCTCTTTTCCTGTCACTTCTGTAATTGAATCCGATGGTGATGAATCTTACAGACTTGGCTCACCTGTTGGGCTCCAGATAATTGGTAGAGAGAATGAAGAAGAATCAACCTTGGCAGCATTATTAGAGATAGAATCATGCTTGCATAAATAAATAATGGGTAAGTTAAAATATATTATTCGCATATATATATAGATACATAGGAAGGAAGAAGAAATCACAACTAAAACTGAACCTCTTTACATGTCATTGCAAGCCAGTAACAATTAATTTAATATCAACACTCTCCCTATAGTAGAATAATCTCGGCAAATATTTGCCGCTGTATGAGCACGGCATGTTCTCAGGCATCATATTGAGGAGAAAATGCGTGTTACTCGATATAAGAATTGGGCTACTTTAAAGCCATCAGTTTGGAATAATATTTACCAGCTTTTCCTCATCACAAGTATTTATATATATGATTTCAAGGCTGTTA
Source organism: Sugiyamaella mastotermitis (assembly GCA_030572735.1). NCBI lineage: Eukaryota > Fungi > Ascomycota > Dipodascomycetes > Dipodascales > Trichomonascaceae > Sugiyamaella > Sugiyamaella mastotermitis. The sequence goes on from JAJMBN010000118.1 coordinate 21,915, forward strand.
TTACGGCGTGCCTTACCTAAGTATGGAACTTTTCAAGTCTACTCGAGGTTAGCAAATCTTCGATACTGCGATTGGGGTAGTTTGCGCGAACTTCAAAGCTCCTCCATCGCATTCAACAACGGTGCAGATAAATCACCATCATCAGAACAAAAGACAGAATCAAAAAAAACATTTTCTCCACCCTCGTCATCAGAAGCTAAGGATGAGACCTCTGCTTCAACACTAAGTGATGATTTACAGAGTCGGTTCTTGAAAAAGACAGTAGACGACATTATCAGTGAAGACAGTAAATCTACACAGTTAGAAGTTGCAATTCCTCAAGGGAATAATGATGACACCTTTCAAGTTCAGAAATATTATCACTATTTTGATACCCAGAAAATATATACTAGTTTGAAATATTCAGGATTTACTAGTGGTCAAGCAGATGTACTTATGCTGACTATGCGAGACTTAGTTTCAAGAGCAATAGCAGAATGCCAGGAAAATGCTATCCCTCAATGGGCAGCAGAAAACGAAGCATATTTATTTGAAGCTGCTTGCTCTGAATTAAGAAATGATATCCAGACATCGAGACAGTCTCAGGGCGAGAATTATAGAGGTGATCTCGGTAGACTTCAGCGTGATGTTGAGATTTTACAGCATGAGATTAATGAAATGTTGAATACTTTGAAGGTAGAAATTGATATGGAAATTAATGAACGAAAAAATTCTACCCGAGCAGAAGAAAATACTATTCAACTCAAGATTCAGGAATTGAATAATAAGATTACAATAGAGATTAATTCAGATGTGAAATCTGAGATTGAAGCTCTTAGATGGCAGACCACTCGTAGAGGATTGATGGCAGTCATCTTTGTAGCAGCATTGATTTTGTTCTGTGTATCTTTCACTAAGAAGGAAGTCAAGCAGGCTGCACCTCCTCGACGCGAAATTGTGGGTGAAGAAATCATTGTCCCGATGTTGATGACTTCTGAAGTCGATGATACCATTGAAGATCGACCGATTGAATCCTTGTAATACCATTGCTCTCTACAAACAAATGCATTTATTTAACATGATAGTTATTTGCTGTCTCATATAGGATACTACCGTATCTAATATAAATTATCATATCTCTCTAATATTTATTTATATTTATTATATAAACTAAAGCTTGTGCTTTAATTTTCCGGTTGCAAGAGCTGCAAAACGCTTTTGAGGAATGCCCTTGGCGAATCTATCAATTCCTCCAAATACTTCAGCACTGTTTGCAGTAGCAAATGGGATATCAAGAGCCAGGTGAATAAGCTTCTTAATATCGAACACAGAAGTAGCATCCAAATGTCCAAAAGAATCCTCAACCTTGTCGAAAACATGCTTGTTGAAATCTTCAACAGACTTGAATTGAGAATTGCTATATAATTCATTGACAAGACCTCTTTCATATAATATTTGAGCCTTAATTGGCTTGGAAGCAAGAAGAGCTTCGTTCGCTTTGGACCAGCCAAGTCTTTGTACAAGAGAATATGAGGAAGCGCCTTCAGCTACTAAACCAATGTTGGCAAATGGAGTCAAAAAGTAGGCTGATTCTAAAGAGTAGACAAAATCTGCCAAAGCTACTAAAGCAGCACTCAATCCAATAACGGGACCATTAAGGGCAACAACCAATACTTTGGGATGCTTGAAAAAGGTCTCAGCAATGGTGAGATTTCTAGCTCCAAAAGAGGCATTGAAATGCCTTCTTTGCAAGAAATAAGTTTCTTCTTCATCTTTTCCTCCTTCAACAATAATACTAGAATTTGCACCACCTTGAAGATTGGCTCCAGCAGAGAAAAACTTGCCAGTACTTTGAATCAAGGTAGCAACGGTATTAGGTTCATTAGCGGCCTTTTGAACAAGCTCGTCAAGTCTTTGGTACTCGAAAAATCCCAACGCATTGTAAACCTTAGGAAGGTTCAATGTAATTATGGCAGTCTTTCCCTTGACTTCATATAAAATATGATTTTCAATATTGCTAGACATCTTGATAGTGATCGGTTTTGGTTTCTTTTAATTAATCAGTTCCCCACGAATTAAGTCAAACCGGATGAATATATAGTAAATCGGTTGATTATCTGGGGCCAGTGCAGGACTGGTAGTAAGGGTTAAATTGGGCATTGTCTCCACGGGCTCAGTGCGGGGACCTTGTCATTGCACTTGGATCCTGCTGAGCTGCTTCGGTATTATCAACAACTATAACTGTTATATTTAAATTTTTTGAATCATAGTATTTATTAAACCTGTCTTTTAATTCTCTTACTATTTTTGTTTTTCATATTATAAGGTCTTATATATAGGAGATCAAGACTTTGAATTTTCAGACCTTCAAAATAGACTGGCGCCGAGGCGCCGGCATAGCAATACGGCTGAATGCCGACTCCAACCTCCAATTGACTAAGAACTAAGAACCAACTAAACTACTTTGGCTATATGCATTCGTTAACAGTTAAGTTAACATTAAGTTAAGTTAAGATGTTAATACTGTAGTTACATAAATCGGTGTTGGTAAGCCGGTACTAAAGTAACTAATCCCGCTTGTCTTTGGTGGAATCTATGGTCTTGATCAATAGGGCCAGATGTCTCAAGGGTGTCCGCGCATGCAAAGCACACTTGGTTTAAACCCTCAAATTGCGATTCGCTAAGGACAATATAAGACAGGGAGATGCAATTCCGTTACCCCAATTGCGCTAAAGTGTTCCATTTTAACTCGAATATTGGATCTGTAGGAGTTTATGTGCTCTTGTCAGTTGCGCCCGTTAAAAAAAGTATAGAAGAGAGCTAATTCCGTTCACGACTAATGGCATCACTCGATTTGTTAAATTAACGGCTCAACCGCATAATACAGTATGAGCGGCGGAAAACGACATCCTTGTTAGAAATTCTGATCCGGTCTTTAAATAGACAACGATGAACCATCATCTGAAGGGATGGACATTCAATAGATATTATTATTTTATAATTCACAATAAAACTAAAGTTTGGTTTTAAAATTCTTAAAATTTTATCCTATCATAAACTTTAGGAATTTTCATAACTGGAATTGCTTTCGGCGACTAAATTGTTTTTGTATGAATAATATTTAAGTAGTGGATACGAGTATCGTAATTTATGAAAGAAGCAACTAATGAAATTCAGTGATCATTCAATAAGTTCAATTAAACGATTTAAATAATATATCAAGTCAACAAAAATAATAGTAAATAGGACAGTAAAAAATATTTTTGGAATCAGAAAAGTAGAGAATTGACTTATAAGGGAAGAGTACAGGTAGAGTTCTTTCAGAAGCTTCGGCTCAGCCGATGTAATTTGACGGCTATATTCAGAGAGTGACCTCAAATTTATAGTCTAATGGTCTATACGTCGGTAATTGTTACGGTGTGTACCAAGTTAGTGTGCTTAGCAACCTGGTACATGTTAATTAATGGTGGACGAGTCACCTCAAGCTAATTAAATATCAGCTATCTGATCTGAAATGGCCCAACTACTAAAATCAAAAAACGAAAATTATTAAAACCAAGAACCTAAAAGACCTGTATTAAAAGACCATTGGAATATTTCTCTATTCTAACAGTTGGATTATTAAAAAATTCCATAGTACATAGCGAACCTTAGTCAAACGGAGACTGTTCCTTACAGGATGCTCGTTAAAACGAGCCTAACATAAAAAGTTATTTTTTAGGCCACACATGTTAAAGAAGATAGCTGAAAGCATGTTCGCATTCCAGCATGCCTGATAACAAGCACCGCCCTAGCCTAAAGAGATATCTCCATGTATGCAATGTAGCTCAATTGCATTCCTCTTATTCTTTGGATCGTGTTAAATCTCCAAAAGGTTAATATTTCGTCTCCCGAACTAAGTTATGGTTAAACGGAAGGGATATATAAAGTTAAAGCTACTGGGGCAAAGGATATCGAACACAATGAAACCGGGACTGATTAGCCTTTATTATTTACTGTATGAATGAATGAATGAATTAACAATTACCACTAAATATTATACAGCAGCTAATGAAAAAAAGACAGAAAGAAGAATATGGCGTAATAGTCTATATCTATTCAATACAAGCAATGAAGCAAAGAATTGGCTGATGACGCGTCGAATTATCATAAGATAAGTAACTTCACTTATAAGTTAGCGAGACGTCTGTGCAGTAATTTAGCCTGTCTTGCTGCAGGCCGAGAGCCACAGTCCATCGATGCTCACGTACCAGAATGGTGTGCACAAAAAGGTTAATTTCAGCGTGTGAACCCACTCTTTCGTCTCTGATACGCTGCACTACGGCTTGCTTGAATTTATCCAAAATTGTGATGCGCTGGCATGTGCATGTACTGGTGTACTGGTCGTTGCTGATAATTTCGACATGTCAATAGTGGGATGGATAGAATTGTAACTTAGTGGATTAAGTGCAAGTTAGCTTAGACAGAGTATATAGATTTAGACAAAGTAGCCGAGAGTAACTCAAAAGTATAAAAGTTTGAAACAAAAATTCAAGCTATGAAATGAAATATATTAAAACTATAATAAACAGTTAAAACAAAGAGCATCTTGATGTTCTGCGTAAGCATACTGGGATAGAAGACTCGAGGGTTGGATATCTGATGCACGGAAAGAGTAGGCACAGAATAACAGAGTACATGTAACTAGAGATAGTTAACGTTATAACCTAAGTTATCACTTGTTAGTTAACATATTATGCAGCCTATATCGTGATCAGAAGATTAGAAGTTAGACTTCTTCCTGTATTTTTTGAATCAATTGTTGCTTAGCTAGTTCTCAAAATACGTTAACTTCAGTTCCCATATAGAGCAATTCTAAGTAAACCAGCGAAATTACAGTCCACCTTCTTTTATTTTAATGTCCACTTTACTGCATTTAATCGGCTACTACTATAGGTATCAGCAACATAGTTAAGACACCACAAACCATCCACGATACAGATTTATAAATGAACTAGAATTTCATTTCACCACCAATCCTATTTGATCTACTACGCTAATAATGGTACAACCTATTAAAGACTCGTCAGTGTCAGCTACAAGTCTTTATGCACAAGATCGTATTAAGTAACTTAGTCATAATTCTCACGCTCACTGCAAACTAGTAAGTTACTGTAAATGTACGATTAAATAAGCTAATTAAATTAGCCTTATTCGGCCATTTAATTATATTCATCGTACAGTTAGCAGGAATAGCATCTAACATCTGACGTAATCTTTAGAAAGCTTATATCCTACATTAGCGCTAACAATCTGATCCGCAAAATGAACAATTTAAACGCCAAATGTGCCGTTGTTCTACTGATCCCCAATAAAGTCAAATTAACTTCTTCAGTATACGACAATCTAAAATATAGGATGAACTTTTTACGATTTTAAGTCTCTCAGTTATAACTATCATATATATTACGAGCCAATTAAAGTGCAATTTGATATCAATCATTTTGTTGCAAGTTTTTCAGAGCCACCAAGTCACATACCCGTTGCTAATAGCTACTGTATCTACGTCAACCATGGTGTGCTAGCAATCATTTTATTAATAGACCAACATTGTGATCGATTAAAGTTATTTAGAGCTTGTCATGTCATCTAAAACATTATAGTAAAAAATAGATTACTATTGTTCATGTCCATAATTGAAAATCATAAATTCAGGCTTTAATATACTGTAAAAATTAAGAATCCTATTTAGCAAAAGCCAGTTCAATCGCAGATCAATTCCTGGCTGCACGGTTTAAAATATTTGGTCTTCCATATTCTTTGCCATTTGCGTATTATGGAATGAACAAAATGGGCAGTAATCTCCACAGCAACACATTCCTGCACCAAAAATGGCTAGGATTATATGCTGCTTAAAAGCTGGTTGCCGCAGAATTGGTCCCGATATAGTAAATATCAACAGGATCAAATCACATGACTACGCGTTTGGGACGGGTCTCGTACTCGCGTCCAAGGCGGGTTACTACCATTACCTGCACTGATACTTCCTCAAGGGTGGCCCTCCATTCTTCATGAGGCGTTATCTGGTAACCGTACGCTAGCTTTTTCCTTTTCTTAATTTTCCTTTTATCGTTACTATTTAGTCTTCTTTTCTTATTCTTCATTATCTTTTTTTTTTTTATTTTTATTTTATTTCTTCTTCCTATTATTGACTTTAAAGACGGTTTGTTAACTTTTTAACTGCATTGTCATTTAATCCTGAAGACAGCATTTGTGCTTGGTCGTCGAAATCCCCCTTTAAAAAGTGCCTAGTAAAAAGTTATCAGGCTCAGCCAGTTTTAAGTCCAGCTAGCAACCTCAAAAAGTTCGGCTCAAGAAACTTTTTAAAAGTCTAGTTGTGATACCTTAAAGACAATAACTGGTAATCTTTTCTATTCGTGTCTATTCAAGCTTTGTTTGCTTGTTTGCTGAAGTTGCAGTAATTCTTTCATTCTTTTATTCAAAAATCGGTGTGGTGTCTAGTCTCTCGTTACCTCCTTATTTTCCCACCGAATTACATCAATCACCTATATTGAAAAATACCTTTTAATTTATACCTTTTTTACCGTTTTCAAAATGTCATCTAATGTTTCAGCAGCAGCGGCAGCAGCAGCAGCAGCAGCAGCAGCGGTCGCTGCTGGGTCTACTAATACTTCTGGTCATCATCGACTAACTCCTAATACAACCTCATCTGGTCTTGCTCCTACTAAATATACATCGTCTGCTCCCTTGCCTTCTTTAAATGCCAATCTTTTAAAGTCGTTGACTTCGGTGCACTTGCCACCTCCTCCCTCTTCTGCTAGATCTTATTCACATAAGCAGCAACAACTGTCAGGCGATATAACTCCTGCTGGAAAAGGTCACTATGGGACATTCAAATCTTCTGAAGATGTTTTTCTTAATGGCTCTTCTGCTAATATGGTTTTAACTGATATTACTACAAACCCAATGCTTAATACTCCCCCACCTTCACAGATTCGTGTTGGTATAGATTCAAATGGGGCAAAGCCCATCAAAAACACTTTGAACAATGCAAGTACTCCTACCCTTGGTGCTGCACGACGATCTGGTGTTATGAATGGCCAAGTTGATAAAGAAAATGTACAAATGTTTAATTCTCATATGTTGTCTCCTGCTGGCTCATCTCCTTTATTCGAGCGCAAACCTCAAGAGTACCAAACTAACTTTTCTCAGCAAGTCAAGTTTCAAAACCACCATCAACAACAGCAGTCACATCAATCGATAATTCAACCCAATTTCACAGCTCCTCGGTCGCGATCAGTTGCTAATGTTCCTACTAAGATCAACAACAAAAATACTATGACCAGCAGTGTCACTAGTAATAGTTCAAATGAAGAGGATGAATTTGTCTTGCCAGATCCTAATGAAATGCCTCCTATTGAGGATGATGGGAAAAAACCACCATACTCCTATGCTATGTTGATTGGAATGGCTATTCTGCGATCGCCTAATAGACAGCTTACTTTAGCTCAAATTTACTCGTGGATCAATGATACATTCTCTTGGTATAAAAGTAATCAAAGTGGTTGGCAAAACTCCATCCGTCATAATCTTAGTTTGAACAAGGCTTTCAAGAAGAAGGAGCGACCAAAGAGTGATCCTGGAAAAGGTAACTACTGGCTTGTAGTTCCTGGCTGTGAAGCTCAGTTTATAAAGGGTAAAAGCAATAACAAGCGAGCCCCATCTCTTCAACAACAACATCATATTGTGTTGGGTGGAAATCCTGGTGGACCTGGAAGCGTGTTTTCTGCCTCACCTTTGTTATCTGCTAACGTGAATCATTCCAGAAACAGCTCATTACAAAGTCCAGTAGATGCGCAAAACCCTTCTACTTTTAATGACCATAAAACTGCAAAGTCTGCTCAACTGCCTAATTCAGTGGTAACTCCTATTTCTATTAAAAATGGAACTTCGACCCCACGACAGCCGGTAGCAAAGGAATCCAATTCAACTGATGTTGAACCTGATGATGATGACGAAGAAAATGATGATGAATATGATGATGGAGATGACGAATATGAGAACCGTGCAAATGGCCATGCTCAATATCGAGGAAATGCCTTTAGTCCAATTGACCAACGGAACGGATTTTCTTCTTATTTTGGAGATGAATCCAAGCACTCTTCTCTTTATTTTGGAATGTCTGGTGCCGATGATGATAAGGGTCCTTCCCCATTAAAGCGATCAAATACTGCTATAGGTCTCCAACATTTTTCGTCTACCAATTTGCAAGCTGAGTCCCCAATTCGCAAGCGAAGAATCAGTGGCCTTTTGTTAGAGAATGATAACGAAGAACACCTCAAGAAGAAGAGGCTAGATCATGAAGATTTGCCTCTTTTATCTGCACCTGGACATTCGTGGTCTCCTTATAAGCCAAGTAGCGATGATAATGGCATGATGTTTGGACTTTCTGCACAGCAAATTCTTAGCCAGCATCATAATATCAGTCAACAGCAACCTTCAGTCTTCTCTCAGGGTTCTCCTCAAAGACAACAACAAACAATTAGTTTGCCATTAACACCATTAAGAAGCAAGTCTATCTCATTAGGTGACCTCAAAACTTCTACTATATTGTTACCACCTGAACCATCAATGTTTAATTCTGGTTCATCTTCTAGTTTCAGTAGCAAAATTATGAAGAATTTCAATTCACCGTCTAGAACTTTTGAAGATTTGATGGCTTCTCCTAGTGGTGGTATGAGATTTATGGCATCTCCTTATTGTTTTTTTGAGGAAGATGACGCTATTTCCAGAGCTTGCTTTGGATCTCCTGACAAGCGGGAAGCTAAGAGACGTCAGTATTATGAACATTCAGGAGTAACTGGTTTTGATTCAGAGAGTGTTACTGATGTTTTTGGTGTTGATGTTTGCCAAGTTGTACGACGTGCTGTTGAAGCTAATAAGAATGACAAGGAGAATATTCCCACTTCACCTAGAAGTAACTCAAATGCTGGAATGGAATTCTTAAGATTTGATTCGCCTATTAAAACTGAGACCAATTTTTCCCCTTCACGATTTTCTAATTAGTTGTATTATTATTATTATTATTATTTTTCCTGGATATTATTTTTTTATTTGCATTGGACTAAACTTGTCCTGACATTTGTTTTATTATTTTTTAACCTGTGGTGTGTGTGTGTGTGTTACGTTGGATATTCTGGTTTATTTTTTTACGATGATTTTTTATTTTATTTTATTTTTTTTATTATTCTTATAATTTTCTTCTTATTAATTAATATTACTATTATACTATTTTACATCTATTTCATAAGCTTCATCATTTTTTTAATAAATAACTAGAACTATCTTTTTAATTGACCGCAGTGATAAACCCAGGACTAAGCGAGCCATCAAGAACAATAGGAAGATCAATAGGCGCTTCACTGCTAATTCGGGAATCAATAAAATCGTCGATTCTATATTCATTGTTTGGTATTGGGGATCCAACTCTTGAATTTCGATTCGAAACTGGTGATGCAGATCTATCCTGGCTTAAAATACTTAATCTGCTTACGCGTTTATCAGTGTCAGTAGACATCCTGGGAGCAGAAATATGATCATCACTATCTCTATGACTTACAGCATCCGAAAAATGAGATTCATTATGACTTGTCACTTTAGACAAATTATCTTGTCGCGATGAAGCTATAGATCGGGTCACTGCAACATCTGAGTCTCGGATCCGAAAGTCCACTAATGCTGTTGGTACCTCTAAGGTATCAGTAGTACTCATCTGTCGAACATTTGGCTTTACATTTTTTGGCGATTTTGTTTCGATTGCTTTTTCATCCGACTTTATAATGCCGCAAGTAAGTATTGTCAAAAGGCCCATGTTAGAGAGATGGAACTGTTGGACAGATGATGCGAAGAAGCACCTGCGAAATAACGTTAAATATGCTTGTAACTATATGTAACCTGACAGCTATAGAAGATTATCAACTATAACCCTACTGCTCGGGATTCCGAGAAATGCCAACCTTCTGAAATAAATAGATCTATCGCAATAAAAAAGAGCAAAACTTTTTAGAAATAAAGCAAAAATCAGCAAAAGGCGGATAAAGTAGCCTGATGGATAAGTAAACCCGAAGCAACCGTCGAAACTTGTTAATCAATCCAGCTAACCTGTAAAGGGTCTAAGATGATGGAGAGTCGGAGTAATGTAATTCAGTAGATGTCCCTTCGAGCAGAAGCGAAGCTGTAATTATAACCTCAAATAGAGTATTTTTTTTCGTTTATATAAAAAATAATCCTTTTAATCCAACTGAAATCGAAAACAAAATTTCTCGAAAAAATCTGCCATACGATAATATGCCAATAGTTAGATTTAAGAACGTGAGTTTCCTTTGTGCTCTTTGCATTATTGTTGCCTTCTTATTCTGTAGCCGGAGATTACTAGTATACACGCGTGGCCGACATTAGTCCGATTACTGCCTTACCCAGACGTTTAAACGTTCAAATATATATGCTTATACTTATCTGTGTGGTCAGATTATTGGCGACATAAATTGCATATTATTGAAGGTTGTATTTCTTTCTCAAATTATCTATTAAAAATATAGACTAAACGCTGGCAAATTTTGGAACAAGCACAATGTCGACCATAAATACGGTTCTGTTTGCTAACAGTAACACAGGTTGTTATAGTGCATTATTTTAATGTAGATATGGGGATCTTCAGAATAACCAAATAAATAAAGTTCAACATAAATAAAAATACTAACTAATTGATTCCATCAAAAGTCGTCAATGCTACTCTATCTAGTACTGTGGTCACATTATTCGTATTACTATCATATGCTAACAAAGAGAATTGAAATAGCAGCCTCAACCAATGCGGTTTGTTTAATTGTCAACGATCATCCTGGGTGTTGGTACTAAATGCTAGCAGGTTAAGATTATCTATTCAATATATTTGTCATAAGCTGATTATTGTAGTATATTATTGGTACCTACACATTATATACTGTAACTCTCAATAATATTTGCTCTACTCTATTGTCTAGTTTCCACTAGAATATTGTGTCTTCTATGAAGTCTAGGTTGTGATTAATAGGCCTAACCCCAGATATTAACACCCGGGGGCGTGCCGATTGATACATTTACGCATCAATTGTTTATTATCTAAAGTTATTTCATGACATCTGTCCGCATCGCATTGTGTTACAATGGGCCAAAGCTCGAGTACTCCTACCAAGAAGGCATTGAATGCTGAACAGGTGGCGGATATGTTTGCTCAGAAATGTGCTAAACAGTATGCAGCGATTGACATCTGGTCTCTCAAAGTATGTTGTTGATAAGTGTGTAAAGTATCGAGTGGTCCCACTAACATGAAAGACTATTGTTGCTCAGTTAGCAGATAAAGAAGCTGGTATTCAATATTGGAAAGAAGAAACTTTGTAGGTTAAATCGGTATTGCTATTATAATAATTTGTACCAAAATTAACAAAATTCCTTCTAGACTAAAATATTTGGGTATACCCGATTCTGTGGGACCAGTTGGAAGCTTATTGTTCAAATCAGCATCGTTTTTAGCAGGTTTTCCATTTATAAGGTCATTATCTCCTGCCCCATTATCAGTAAGTAATCTTGTCAAGGTTCTGGCGATATATGATGGCAAATACAGAGGGGTTCTGAAGAATGATTATAATTGGCTAGGTCTCATATTTGTATCATTTGCAGTAATTGAAAATGTCAAGCCTTCAGAAAGTGGGCATTCTATTACTAAAGATAATCCAAGCGAAGAGCATGTGAAGGAAGCAATTGCAGAAGAAGACAATGAAGATGATGAAGACGACCTCATTGTATTTAGCTTGGATGATGTTGTTTCATGGGATAAGTTCCAAGTAATCAAAGAATTTGATAGCATTCAGCTCGAATCGACTTATATCCCTGGCCAAGACTTGGTAGCATTATTTGCATTTCTCTTAGCTATATCGGACTATAAACCATTTGAATCTATCGATGATTATTCAGATAGATTCATAGCTTCGAATTTCAAAGAGTATCGTGCCAGCGCTATTTCAATGGTGAAAAGTATGGTGAACGGTCCTTTAGAAAAAGATGTAAAGATTATGTTTCCCGAATTCAAACAAGCTATCTTAGAATTATACCCTCATATTTTTGAACCGCTTGGCGCTTTGTTTGATAGACTTCTTTATAGTCAGAAAGTTAGTGTTAAAGATGAGAAGTTCGAAATTCGAAGCGAAGATCAATCTACTGACAACCAAAAAATCACCATTCCTCAGCAAGAACCAACTAGACTTGTTACTGCAGCATTGAAAGGACAGCTATTTTCATATTTTGGTAATAATAATGTAGATACAATGCTCAAACTTTATAGTGGATCTAAAGCAGGATTTTCAATGAGAGCTTTTGAAACCAGAGTATTTAATTGGAATGCACCAACATTTGTAATAATATCTGGTAAAAGACTTGCACCAGATGATACAAAACATGGTGTGAATCATTTTAATGAACTGATTCCACCGATTCGATCGACTCCTCGTCAAGGCAAGCATGTTGTGTTTGGAGCCTATGTGTCAGTGCCTTGGAGAGCCAATAGCAAAGAATGCTTTGCAGATGGCGAGACTATATTATTTCAATTAGCACCATTTCATGATATCTATCCTCCTAATTCTTCTGTTCACAACTATGCATACTTCAGTAGGGACGAAGGGTTTGGATTTGGGTCAATCCCCCCTTATCATCATAAATATAAGCATCTTGGTAATGTTTCTCTTCTAATAGAAAAGTCTTTTGAATTTGGTACCTTTCGTCATTTTGGCCCTGGTGGTTCATTTGGAGTAGGATACTCATCTGAAAGCAGTATACAGTATGAGGATCGATTCGCAATTCAAGAAATCGAAGTTTGGGGATGCGGAAGAGAAAAAGAACTTGAGGAACAAAAGAAAAGATGGGAATGGGAAGAGCGAGAAGCTTTGAATCGTCAACGAGTTAATATCGGGGCATTAAATGAGGACAGAGCTTTACTGGAGATGGCAGGTCTGGTTGGAAAATATAGCAGTTCAGGAGGTTCCATCTGAGCTTATTTAATTATTATCATTATTATTTATATACAAAGAATAAATGCGTTTATTTTTTACCCTTTTGCTTGCTATTAGTGACTAGCTTCTTTTTCAAATGCTTCTTCATCTTGTGTTGACGCTTTTCTTTCTTTTCCTCCTTTAATGCCTTCTTTCGAGCCTTATTCTGATCCCGGTCGCTGAACTTCTTTTCTTTGACAGGTTTCTCTTTCCATACGTCTCCATCGCTATCACTATCATAGTCAGAGTCATCACTGTCATCATTTTCATCATCTTCATCAGAACTATATTCATGATGATCTTCATCTTGACCACTTACTTCCCCAGCCTGAGGCTTTCCTTTAGTGATAACTAAATCGCTATAAATAAGATCCTTTGCTTCACCCCGTCCAATTCTTTCGACATCTCGCTCAACATCGTAAACTTGTTCTAAATTCTGAGGAATATAAACAGCTCTAAAAACTGCATCATCAGTAGTATCCTGTTCAGTAAGGTCTTCCTTCGGTAGCTGTTGTAAATAATCCATGAGATATTCTGAAGTTTCGGGGTATGGTGCATCTGCTGCGATGCTCTCACTAGTGACAAATCTAAAAATCCTTCTTTCAGAAAAGGGCTCCACATTTTGACGTCGGAAGTAGTCATTAACATTTTTAATATCCATACGAAGGAACTCCAAACTATGTGGGTGATCATGTTCAACCGATTGTGAGACGTCAATAATATATAGTTTAGACTTGTGATACAAAATATTGTATTCACTTAAATCTGCATGCACAAGTCTACATTGCTTATAAAGTATTCTCATATAAGAGAGAAGCTGGAAGTATAATTTAGGGTATTCTGATTCTTCAATATCAGCATCTCGAAGCCTTGGTGATGGCCATCCGTTGTCATCACCTAAGAACTCCATTACTAGAACATGAAGATGTAAATGCAAAGGTTTTGGTACCGGAATGCCAGATTGGTAAATTCTCTTTAAATTTCTAGTTTCTTTCTCGGCCCATAATTTAACCATCTTCCTGGGATTATGTCTAGAGTACCCATTTCTGAATCGAAACTCTCCACTAACATATCTATCTCTGTCTTTAAAAACCAAAATAGATGTTTTATAAATTTTGATGGCTCTATGTTCTTCATCTTCTGTTTGTGCATGATATACATTTGCTTCTTTACCAGTACTAATACAACCATTGATTTCATAAACAACTCCTCTATTGATCATCTTAAACAGAATCATTCGAGTTCTAGGATCCAGAACCTGCTCATTGGTAGCTCTATCTGCTCTATCGGTAGTTGTAGCACTTGAAGCAACTTTAGAAGCTCTGGTACCTTTACCAAAGTATTCATCACCATCTAGTTTGATTCGGCCAATAAGCTTACCAATACTGTTAGGATCATCTAATGAGATCTGGTTCTTTGTACTAGGACCCTGAACATTGGTCTTTGGTGCGTACTTTGAAGGCTCGTTATTTCGTTGTATCTCGGCAATCTTCTTTTGTCGGTTATATTGCTTCGTAATATTACCCGTTCCAAACTCTTGGATATCCCCCTCAAGGTCACTGTATTCACTTTCACTAGACATATTGAATGGATATGATCTTTCAAGTTCACCACAAATTGAAAAATTATTTTATGCTAGATAAAATCTCTATCTGATGCACGGCTACGGATTTTTTTGACCCTTACCTGCCTTTACCTATAGTTAACTACTATAAGTAGCTGGTAAAATGTACACCTTAAAGGACTAATGTCCCTTACCCCTAAACACATCTAACATCTAGCGGTTGACCAGTTTAACACATAAAATGGTTTACCAAATTACGATTCCTTGATATCTACTTATTTCTCGAAATCAAATACTGTGTATTTCCCACTTCAAACACTTATGTCACCACAATATGTTGAACTAGATGGCAATAAAAATATTTGGCTAAAATATAACATGTTTTCATATAAATGAATTGAAAATAACCGTATGATCCTAAATTTCACCGGTTTATTCCAATAGTTCTAAAAACTAGAAAATACTTATTTATGGATATTTGGTTCAATTTACTATGGTGATACTGTTGCCTGTCGCTGTCAAATTATAACCACCGAAATTGCAACTCGGCAAAATCCTTACCCTAAATATTATCTGTACATACTGCATGATGACAGCTGAGATAAGTTCCTAGGCCATACTCTTCCTAAATCAAAGTCAAAGCTATCAAGTGCACTATATTGGGCTCTTAAATAATCTCGAAATATCATCTTATCAGGGATGGCCATGCAGAATTACAGTAGGCTATTGTGAAACGTACTTCAATGGAGTCAGAGACCCATTATTGTACTACTGACACGCAGGTGCTGAGCACGGACAGTACGGAAATACCCCTGCCCTAAAACAATCATTTTCATTAAATTCGTTTAATGTTTTGCCTCTACACTTACGGGTCAAATACAGATACATCGAACCTCTTACTAGGAACCCTTAATATTTATCTTTTTATTTTATCAAGTTTTGGATATTTGTGGAATTTATAACAGCTTATATTCAAAATTCTGACTGACTGAGATAAAATGATTTCCGTTGTACCTCGATCTTTCCTATATTTACTGCCGCTACAAGTAGGAGCGGAAGTAATCTTAGGTATTGGAATATTCAACAAAGCAAGTGGAATCTATGGGATATTGTCTATTTTCACAGGTGCTCAAATAAGTGCCATGGAATGGCTTTTAAATTTATTGTCATTAGCATTATTACCCCTGTTTGTATTTGAGTTTTTCAATATTACCAGGGAGAGGAACGCTCTCAAGTCTTTATTATTTGCATATGTATATTGCATTGATACTATTCTAAGCATTCTTTTCACTACTTACTTTTCAGTATATTGGTTTACAGTAGGTGCAGCAAGAGTTGCTTCGGTAGGTGCTCAAATCACATCTGCAGTTGTTGATTCTGTTTCAAGTACTGTTTCAAGTGCTACTTCAAGCGATATTTTGACTAGCATTGCAACCACTACTACAGATATTGCAGAAGTTATTTCTAGCAGTATCTCTTCTACAGTAACTAGTACTGTTGAGACCACTGCTGCTGTTGTTGATGATTTTGACTATGATGATACTACTGATATTAGATTGTTGGCAGTTAGAGCTGCGGCAGACGGAGAAGTCCTTAACAAGTCTGCTACTCTTGCCCAAGAAACTGCTGTAACCATTGTCATAACAGTAGCCTTACTTTTAATGAGAGTATATTTTGCATCAGTTATTGTTGGATATGCCCGAATGGTTGTCAGACAACAGAACTTAAGATCTCATAATGGAGAGCCTAAGGGATCCTGGGGTGCAAAGCTTCAGTTTTGGGCAATTTCTTTTTTTGAAACTTTCTGGACTGGATATCCACGAGGAGTTAGTTCAAGATTAGGTTCTAACAATATTGAAGATGATGAAGATCTTCATCTTAACAGTGAATTTGATGACCACCTCAAGAACTATAACGAACTTTAGAGTCATGAAATTTTGATTCCACCCCTTCTTATATGCATATCAATGAAAATCGTCTCTATTATTATTATTTTATAATTATTCTTCATATTACTAATTTTTTATATTAACTTTGTGACTTTCCTTGAATCAACTTTTCAGTAAAATTCCAAAGCTCTTTGGCGACCCGCTCATTAACAGTTGATGGCTCTGCAGAGATCTTACCATATGGAAATAAATACCTGGTATTATATTTAGCTTTCTGTTGCCTTATAATTGGATGGGCAGCCCCGAATATAGATGTCAAAGCTCCATCCTGAGGGGTTTTGGCAAAAATTTGAAGAAGCTTCGTCATGGTAGATCCAAAAATGTCTTCAAATCCTTCTGTTTTAACAGCACCTGGATAAATTGACAAACAAATGATGCTATTCCCTCCTCCAAGTTCTAGTTCCTTATTGAGCTGAATGGTAAATAGGTTAGTTGCGACCTTTGTAGTGCCATACCTTCTCACCCTTTTTAAAAAGAGCGAACTTTTATCACCATTAAAAGCCGCGAGACTTTGAAGCTGTACACCAGGAGCAGAAAGATTTGCAGAGCTGGAGACATTGATTACTCTTACATCCGAGTTTAATGTCTTTGAAGTTTTGATAAGAAGAGGAGTCAAGATTTGAGTGAATGAAAAGACATTAACATAATTGGTAGCAATCATGCTTTCTATCCCATCAACTGTTTCTTCATATCTGTGATGAAAAACTCCAGCATTATTTACGAGAATGTCAAGTCGACTTTCACGAGTGATGAATTCGTTTGCTGCAGCTTTAGCAGCTTCTATGGTACCCAAATCCAATTGTAGAAACTCTACTTGTTCAACGCCTGATGCCTTTAAGGCTTCAATCGATTTTGTTCCAGAGTCAAGATTTCTTCCTGTAATGTAAACTTTTGCTCCTTTCTGGCCCAAGACTTTTGCAGTCTGGTATCCAATACCTCTAGTACCACCTGTGATGAGTGCAACTTTACTGTGAAGATCTTGCAATTCTTGGGCTCCGAATTTTGACATTTGACTAAATAGAATATAAAATTTCTTTAATTAATATTGAATAAAAAGTTATTCTTATATATATATATGCCGAACGCATATATTCAGCTATAACTGCAGAACTTCTCGGATTTAAACTGTAGTCCGAAACTTTTACAAATTCCTGCAAGGCACCATACTTAATATACCAGACATGCCGGACATAGAGGCATCTACTCAGCTATAACTACAGAACTTCTCGGATTAAACCGTAGTCCGAAAATGTTACAAATTTCTGGAAGGCTCCATACTGAGTATACCAGACAACTAAATTATCTACGTTTTTTGGTCATATTATAAATAAATTGAGGCATTAAGTCGTAGTATTATAAATAAGAAATTAAGCTATTAAGTAAAAAATAAGATAAAGAATATAAAAGACATCACTAACTAATGAATTTTGAGTTATCGCTGAGCGACCCATCCTTTGAAAGTCATGACTACCATAATCCAAGACATAATCAAAACAGCAAATCCAACGTTAACATTCAAACTGAACATTCCATCTAAACCTCTATAGATCATGCCTTCAACAGTCTGGCCATTGGACTCCATAAATACCATACCTCCACAAATAAGACAGAAAGAAACCACCAATTCAGTAAAAGGTCTTGAAGGTTTAACAGAGGATGGCGGAGCAATATACAACATCAAATAAGTGAAAAGTCGGAATACTGAAGCAGCAACAAAGAGAGTACCCCATTGCTTATGAATTTCGGTAGAAAGTGGCAATTCTTGTTGATGTTGAGACATAAGAGCACCGGTCCAGAAAACAGTGAAAGCAGGTAAGGGGTTAAAAGAGTTTAAATATCTAGAGTTTGTGGAGATAGATTCATCACGTACGGATTTTCCAATAGCTCCAGTTAACATCTTAACAACTCTTGGTGATTCAACTAAAAGACCACACAAGCCGGCACCAAAGTACATAAAAGCAATTGATACATGTTGGAGGTCCTTATGAGACCAAACCCCAGTATCATTCCCTAAATGCTCTAAAAAGACATTGGAACATCCATAAATGAAGATCAAGCCAGATTCAACAAATTCCAGGGAAGGAATATTTCTAACCATTGCAGATAAAATTTTGTCAAGAATAGTCAGTCTCTCATGTTGATAGCAAACAGCAGAATATTGGTAGTCATCAGAATCATCAAAATTTTCATACTTTTGCTTTGGTTTTGGAACCGACATAGTTTCATTATCCAAGGCAGACCCAGGTCGAACATTCCAAGCCATTCCCAATTTAGCAAAGGCACCACAGTATCTTCCAAGAGTGAGAACACCATACAAAAAGAAAATACCACCTTTGATAAAGTGAGCAAGAATATTGAAAACCTTTTTCTGAAAGCCCATTAAGTACAAAGTGGCAACACCAGTTAATAAATAGGCAAATGCAAAAAGAAATAAAGGCTTGTTAATAAGGGTGTAAACAATGCTTGCACTATACTCCAATTTGGAAACAGCAGACTTAACAAAATGGTTCTTCATTAATCTGGAGAAGAATCTGTCTTGAAGTTTGCTTTCAAACATTGGAGGAGGAGAGGATGATACAAAGCCAGTAGCTTCGCCAGATTCCAAATCCAGGTCTAAATCAAGATCATCATCATCAGAATTATCTACATCTGGTGGAAGACTTGCTACTGGAGATGCAGTTCCAGGGCTAGAATTGGATTCATTAAATCCATGGCCACTGTCTTGGGAAGGTCTGGAGATGACATGTTGAGCATTACGGTTTGAACTGCTCAAATTAGCAAGCATATAATCAGAACCATCAATAGGACCAGATTCTTTGAGAGCCCAAGCTGCTAAACTTTTAATAACCAGAGAAGTCCAGTGGGCTAAACTGATGAAAAATAACACAATAGACATTTTGCCATATGCGTTATTTGGGTACAATGCAGGTGCGGTGGGAGCATAGACCGCCAAGCTGAACAAAGCAGCTACAGCAACTGCAAATTGAATAGTCTGCAAAATTAAATATAATGATGCAGCAGACTTTTCTCCAGAGATAGTAACACTTAAAGGGTAGAGGAAAAACCAAGCTATGAATGAAAGCACAATATGGCTCACCAAAAAAGATTTTCTAGCCTTACCTTCAGTGATATATTCATTTAAGAAGTTGGTAGTGTTGTACATCTCCCAGTATGCTCTTTGCTGAGGTTCTAAATTTGGGTCTTCTAAAATCGGCATACCATGACTATGACCTCCACCCATACTAGCAGGAGAAGGTTTCATTTCGGTAGAATTTCCCATATCCATGTTCATGTTCATACTACTTGGAGAGGGCGGAACATTCGTCTCCGCAACGGCTGGAGGCATAGCCATATCCTCATCATCATCTCCATGGGCAAGTCCCGATGAGACAGCTAGGGCCAGGGCAGCAACTGCAACTAACGATCGATTGGAAAGCCTCATAATAATTAATGGGTCGTAGTCACCAGTTGAATAAGCTTATAAATAATTTCGGGAAATACGGAAGATTCGGAAAGGAAACCACGATTTCGCCAGTCGAATTAAGAAATTCCCACTACAATGGTTGGGATGAGAAGTACTTTTATTCAAGAAAAATCGTCCAAATAGATCGGTCAAGGAATTATACTAGTCTATATTGGATGGAACCGACAGAATAGGAGTTGGATAGTTTGTCGAACAAGTGAGGTATAAGGCTATTTCGAACAAACCAGTAGATTAAACAAACTCCAACGGTGACAACTGTGTTATACCTAGTTACAGGTTAGAATTTCTAATAATACAAGTAAGTAGATCAAGCGAGAAAAAACTAGCTAATAATTCAATCTCGTTAGAAACCCACTACTAATAATTAATAGAATAAAAAGAAGGATCCCAATAAATGGAAGGCAAAATGACCCTTGAATCCTTGATAAAGGGTAGTGAATTAACAAAGGTGAATAATCTAAAACAATAACAAAAAAAACAATTCAATGAGTTTTAAAGTAATTGATTGAAAAAAAAAGCCTAAAGGCGGGGACAACCTTTTTATATAGATTTATAAAGGATTATTCTAAGCAGGAACAAATCCGGGCCTGACCGACTTTCTTCAAAGTTCTGTAGCAGTTAATTGCGCTTTAAAGAGTCCCACTACACGGCATAGTTATCGGTATATCGGCCTTAAAAGCAGTTAGCCTGTACGTTGGGTGTACATATGCCTGTACGTATCGACAGATCTGGTGCATAAGTCTGTACATGACCACATACAGTAGTCAATGAACCCACCGGAATAGAGATTTTTTCTTTTTTATATTTTATATTTTCCGGCCAACTCCAAAATACGTATTTAATAACTAATTAGAAAAAACCAAAATATCTACTCATAATAAATATTAATTACCTTCTATATTGTATTCCTTATAACTGGATGATACCTAGTTGATCTAAATTGAAGGTTTGCGCCTGTAGCATAAATCTTATTAACATAACCTCTGACGGTAGAGCCTCCCTTGTAGTATCTGAAAAATCGGTAACCAATGACCCGCAAGTTCCAGCCGATCCAGGGGAGCCTTGTATAATGAACGAAACTGCTGGATGAAAAAAGCCTATTAGAGCGTAATATATATTCAATTTATATAAACTTTAAATGATATATAATTATCTGATTGGCTATAAGTTATAAATAAATATCAGATATTGGTTAGTCGTGAGGTCGTCTCTAGACTACAGATAAAAGCTTGTCTGTTCGGCAGAGCCCTGGATCCATCACATGCTGGCTGGTGTTCTATTACGATAAAGTCATAACCGCCTAATTTGGGAATTTATGATGCCCAAATAACTTTATTTTCTTTTGCCTGTACCAGGTTAATGTCATTTGTTAAAACAGGGATTTACTAGTCCATGATATAATAGCCTATTTAACTTCAGCTTGGAAAACAAAACACTACTGTATTTAGTTATTAACAATCGGAACGAGTCAACTTATTGATTCTCCTATACACTTGGTATGAATAACAGAGGGGCACCTATCAGATACGAGCTAGGCATCTGAATTGACAAGGCCCAGTATTAAAGCACCTAGCTAACTTTAACTAAAAAAGTAAACCCCTAGTCAGCTTGTTCTAAAGCCCTGCAACGACGCCACTCCATCCCGGTATTGGGTGGATATCGGCTCGGAAAAGCAACAAGAAATATCCACATTATGCCTTACACAGCCTGATACTTGCAAATTACTAATATGCGGTACATGAACTTCAGAATCAACGAAACCGCTAGAACTGTACTGTTCTGTACTACTAATTTCGGTTCACGGGTGGCTCCACAGTCTACCCCCAAACGAACCAGTGATATGCTTTGCTTTAGTAGTACCTTGTCAGGGGGGGGTAAGGAGGGAGGCACCTAGTCTTTTTTGTATTAGTTGTAAGGATTAATATCTTATAGTCATAATTAATTAAACCTATTTGGACTAATCAAAATTTTCAATTTATTAACTATAATAATCCTTCAAAGTAGCAAATCATGTTTTCTGTAAAGTGTTTTTTTTTTTTTTTTACAAGTAGTGATTTGTAATATATAAAAAGAAACTAAAGTTTCCCGGAAGCCACAAGGTGCATATACCACTATATCAAATTTTATCCAGTTGTGATTTGAGAATTGTTGTATAGCATCGAACTACTGTATCATTATAACGGGGATTACTGTTGATTATTCCAAACATGGGCTAGGGGCATGGTGATGACGCTGTGCGTCAAAGAAACTCTTTATGCCGCTAGCCTTACAGTTGCTCAAAAAGTTTATATACGAACTAACAGACAATCAATGGGTAACCCAAATTGGAAAAATATAAAGAACGTCCTTCAAAGATACCAGTTAATAATATTTCGGTATGTTCGGATGTCTCTCATCCCGCAGTTCCCGCATCGACCAGGTGATGGTTTATTACCAGCGGACTCCGGTATTTCTTAGTGGATCTAATAATATTCAATCTATTTTTTACTCTTCTAGTTGTCATGTTTGATGACTTTGATATTTAAAAAAACTCAACTGTTAAACGTAAAAAAATAAAAATAAAATAAAATAGAGTAAAATAAAAATTTAAAGTTGCCGTGCGTCTTTGTGAAGGTTCATAATGTATACTCATTTCCCGCACCAGATTTAAATGGTGCTTGTAGAGTACCGCCATACAGCATTGCCGGCGGCGATTAGACTAACTGGCTTCAATCCCCTTGTAAACAGGTGATTTTTTCAGCGGGTTATTTTAATTTTACTCACAAAATCTCCTATCACAGAGGTTGTCTTCCTAAGTATCGGCGAAAGAGCTATCAAATCCGAGGCGACCTCAGTATGGTGGTGTTATTCATGCAGCCTAAAAGGTTCTAGTCCCTGCAAAAACCCTTTGTAACTTGATTCATCTATGCTTCAACTAGAATGACTACCACGGTGGCTGGTTGCTATGAGCAAATAAATTAACAAACGGCTAAATATTTATAGGTTAAGACATTTAAAACGGTCACTTTGTAAGCAATTGAAACCGAAGTGTCATGTCGAGCAATTTCGTATTCAAGATTGATCTGCCCATTAATGTGAAAAGTGTAGAAGTTTTAAGTAAAGGAATTGAATTGTCCGTCTAACGCACCACCGGCAGATAAATAAAATAAGCGCCTGTCACGCAAAAGTTATAATTTAACTAGTTTAGCATCTATGATAAATCGGAATCCCGAATGGGAAATATCGGGTTCTTTAGCCTTAATATTTCACACACTGACACATGATTAGCGGTAACCTTTGACCCTGTGATACATGATTATATAATTGGCAGTATATAAGAATTATCTTTAAGATAAGGTGAAGTCGTCTCTACTGATATACCCCGCTTCACACATGCTAGTAAATAAGCCGTTCTGAATGTACAACTGTAAAGGAGATCCATATTCTACAATTTTTCCCTTGTCTAATACGACGATCTTGTCATAATTTAAAATAGTTCGTAATCTGTGAGCAACACATAAAATAGTGCTGCTATCAAATTCTTTGGCAATGGTGGATTGAATCTTGCTGTCATTGACGTAGTCCACCCCTGATGTAGCCTCATCGAGAATAAGCAGCTTTGTTCTTCGCACAACTGCCCTAGCTAACATAAGCAATTGTTTTTCTCCTTGGCTAAAATTAGATCCCTCGTGTTCGACCTTGCTGTCTAATAAAAATTTGCTTTCTACACTTGCAGGTCCATTCTGAATAATTTTGTGGTGGTCTTTCTCGCTAAGGACCCCACATCTTTTTAATGCATCCCACAGTTCGTTATCGGAAAACTTTCCTAACGGATCAAGATTCGATCTCACTGTGCCACTAAACACAACTGGATCTTGTGGAATAGCCGCAATAGATAATCGCAAATCATGGAGTCCAATCTTTGAAATATCAACCCCATCTATTTCTATTTTACCCTCAGTTAACTCCGTCAATCGGAAGAGGGATGACAGAATAGTCGATTTACCAGCTCCAGTTCTTCCACAGATGCCTACTTTTTCTCCGGCGCTAATATCAAGTGTGATATTTCTCATAGCCAAAGGCAGTCCTGGTCGGTACCGGAGAGATGCGTTTTCAAATCGGACATGACCATATTCAGGCCATTGAGCTCTAGGCAAACCTGCTGCATACTTATATGGTGCTTCTTGCGGTAACTGCTCTCCGTAATAAAATAATCTCTGTGCAGAATTCATACAGTTTTCCAACTGAGCAAATCCTTCCAACATAAAACCAAGTAAATTCACACAGGAAATAGCTATTGAAATCACAATTCCAACTGAACCAGCAGGGAATCTAAGGGTATTGCTTCCAATTAAAATAGTAGTTAGAATAACTACCAGAGATCCTGTAACATCCAGTCTGAATGCCAACCATGCTTGATTTGCAGATGTCAATATAAATGCTTTGTTCATATCATCCACTGCCTGGTTATAGCCCTTGTGGAAGATTTGGATACAATTACCACCATGTGAATAAATAACAGACATTCCATTAATTGTTTCGTTTAGTTTAGTCATCATAGTGGAACGGCAAAGGGCTTCGATTCTTTTGATTTCTCGAGCAGATTTTCTATAGAATCCAGCTCCAACATAGAACACAAAGATAATAGGAATAAGTAAAGTGAGGACTGATGGCACATAAACAGCAACTAGTATAACCGCAGCAGTGAAGGTAGTGACTGTCACTGTGAATATGAAGAAATATAATGGTACATCATTATCCAAACTGTCCAAATCTTGTGTGAATCTATTGAGAATACGGCCCACTGGGTTGGAGTCAAAGAATGAAAGTGGAGCATGTAACATCCGAGTTACAGCCTTTTGATGTAATTTACCATTTGAGTTTAAAACAAGTGATCGTAAAGAGAAAAGATAGCTGATAGCACCGAAGAATCCAAAACAAACAAGGCCTGCATATATTCCAAGGTAAAATTTGTTTGAATTCTGATATTTATCATCAGACCACCAGCCTATCCAAACGGACATGAAGAGTCTAACAAAAGTTAATACAAAAAGTGAGACCATAAAAGCAGAGACCAATACAATGGACAAAGTGGTACCGGAACTTGTTAAATATTTAAAGTATACTCTGAACCCAACAGAGCCCTGTGCCCTTTCTTCAATTTCACCAAGTTGGTCAGCTTCGAAATCTTCTTCTTCATTCGGAGCAGTATTGACACGATGTCCCAATACAGCAGTACTATCAACATCAGCAATAACAGCTTGCTCAGTTACTCCTTCAGATGTTCCCTTAGCAGATTCAACCAGCAATTTAAATTCTTGGTTAAATCCTGACAAATTATCTGCTTTGTCTAAGTATACATGCGAATATTCCATTTCTGATTTAGTAATAAATAAAACACGAGAGGATCGATACACAAGATTTAATTGATGGGTTGCAATTATAACACACTTATCAGCCAGAAGTCCAAAAAGACACTTATCAACAATATGGTCAAGAACATGAGGGTCTACAGCACTTAATACATCTTCTAATAGATAAATTTCAGCATCAGAATATACTGCTCTTGCCAATGATAATCTAGCTTTTTGCCCCCCACTTAGAGATACTCCTTTTTCACCAATAATTGTATCATCTGCATGTGACAAATCTTTGAGGTCACGAGTAAGACAACAAGCCTCAATAACTCTAAAATACCTCTCCTTATCAAAAGGCCGGCCAAAAAGAATATTATCTCGAATACTAGAATTCATATTCCAGGTATCAAAACATGTAACAGGGGTAGAACAGAATTTAAAAGAACCCCCTTCTCGTACTGTAGCACCTGTAATACCCTTTAAAAGCGTTGACTTTCCAGCACCTGTCGATCCAGCAACAATAATAAACTCCCCTTTCTTGATAGTGAAGCTTAATCCCTTGAAACCTCGATAAATTGACTTCTCCTCTTCATTCTCTTCCCAATGAAATGTAGCATTTTCCACCGATACAGCAACGTTACTACTGTTCAAGGATTCATCGATTTCAACATAATCGTCACCAGCATCTGCAGTTAAGAATTCTGCTATTCTGCCTAAAGATGCAAGTGCATCACCACAGGATGTGATACTTCTGGGCAAGATAGACATATAAGGAATCATATTATCAAAGATAGATAGAGACGAGAATAATTTTGAAGCAGAAGGGGTGTGATATAAAGCAATGAAAAGTGCAAACGAAATAATACCTGAAAAATATGCAATGCTCTCACTAAATGACGAAGTAAATGCAGTGGAAAGTGCAATTTTATTCAAATCAGCTTGTTCAGATTTTCTTGCAGCAAAAATTTTATCTTCATAAGGGAATTCCCACCCATAAAGCTTAATAGTCCTAATTGCCTCTAGAACTTCCCTAACTATTGAAACACGCTTATCTGTATATTGAACTACTTTCCGTCTAAGAGTGACATTGAATTTAGCCAATGACAAAGTGAGAGCTAAGCTAAGTCCCATGACAGCAACGCCCACCAAACCAACTGCACCAATGTTTAAGACCAACACAACGATAGCCAACCCCATAACTGGGACAAAAGAAGTATTATAATGGATCATGGTCATAGCCATGTCAATTTTATGAGCATCAATAGATACTAAATTTGTGACCCTACCGGCAGTAAATTTAGATCTACCCGAAGGAGAGAACTTGGAATATTTGGAGTGAATTATCGAAACCAATGCACTTCGCATATATGCACCTCCAATACCTGCATTATACTGGTATTGATTGAAACATAATGAATAACTTATCACAAGAAACGATATAACAATAGCATATCCAACCCCAACACCAACAGTTTGCTCACCGGGATCAATTATTTCTGATCCAGCATAAGCAATAAATTTACCTAACAGCCAAGACGATCCCACCTGCGACAGACCTGCTAAACAGTTCATTAGAGATGCAATCCAAAATCGCAGGTAGAATACATCATGAAGCGCATATACAATGGGCCAAGGGCTTTGTGGATTATCACTTTTTGACCATCTATATTCTAGCTGTTCTTGAAGTTTGGCTTCTAAGTGAGTAACTCGCTGACTGTCATCTAAATCATAAAGATCTTCAAACTGAAGGGTTCTTAAATAACCGGTCTTTTTGTTAGCATGAAACAACTTATCATAACCTACACAATCTACAAATCAATACATCATACTTTCATAAGCGGGGTCATCCATGACCAAGTAGTCCTGGAAAACCATGAAGAGTGAATCTCAGCATTTGGCGGATTTTCAAGTGGTACAGGGGGGATCCTCCTGCCTACCAAAGGAGTGAAAAGTGACCACTTAGCCAACTGTTCAGACATATACCTTAAAAAAACTAATTATAATTAATTAGGTTTTTATTAGGATTTATCATGCAGCAGCTTCGGGGCACTAAATAAATTTGACATTTAGTGGCGTACGGCATCACTGCTTTTCGTCTGTATCTGATAAGTTATAAGAAGCTACCTGCAATGTGCTATTTCCGACTAGAGGTGAGTCATGTATCTCATGTACCTTTAATTTTTGCTGGATCTAGTACTCTTAATAGCCGTGCTGTGCTGTATTTCAACATAACCTCTCTATTTCAATAAACCTAGAGTGTAAAATACCAGAAAATTTATATATTAAGATAATGGTGGATATAAATAAAGATCGGTATTAAAGTTGAATGTCAGACTAGCGTCAGAAGGTGGTGGTGGATTCATTACAGTGCTGGGATGACAACAAGCTTGATGAGTGAAGCACAATCGGCCGCCGAAATCATGATTGTTGGCGGCTGGTAGGAATTCAATCTCCACAATTGGTAGAGCTGAGTACCGGGGAGGAGGGGGGATCGATCAAATAATAAATATTGCCACTAATAAAATAGTAAATTAAAATTAAATTCTATAGAGGTATAATGATATAATTGATATTTGGTTAGAGGGAAAAGTATGGAGATTCGTCTCCAAATATTCAATAATCTTCGTCCAGTAGTATCGATTTGAGTTTTCATAAAATTGAATGGTTATATATGACAGGAAACTTGTCCAAATATCTAATCCGAAGGGAAAAAGTTTTCTGTTAAAATAGATATCCTTAATATTGCCACATAGTTGCCACTGGTCTATCAATAATTATTTAATTATAAAAGATTGAACCGATATTTCATTCTAATACAACTTACAGAAATATCAAAGCAATTTATGAACGTTAGAAAATTGAAGATAGATGGAACATTATTCACAAATATTTACGAGCTGCAACATGACAAAACAGAATAACTATTTCAAGCTATTGAATGAATAAATAAGCGACCAGACAATAGAAAAGTATCACTACTAATGGACTATTTGGATATCAGCTTTAATAAAATACCTGCTTATTCAAGGATTTTGCAGGTTGTAAGTTTAGGTAAGCTTTTTAGACCACAATACCCATTTTACCATATTAGGTAAGGTTACGAAAGATTCCTAACAGGATAACAAAGTCCTTTTGTATTTTATTCATCGTGACAATTCTAATCCAAACTTTGAATATTTAACCACCTGTGTCTTTAATTTATAGAAATGGGTAGGAGGGTTAAATTTATATCAGCTATGAAACAATCCCATTAGATACCTAACAATAGAAAAGATACTTTGTTTTTAATAATTTTATTTTATTTTCGGTAATATCCAAAAACTTCTTATATATGGATTGTTATTGTTTCTTCTACCGAATACTTTGCATTCTCTTTTGAATACAATTAGTACTTGCGAAATCTCTTCGCAAGTAAATGTTTACGGATTAAACATATGTTGATCATAAAAGAATATGAAAAATTAAGATTCGTTAACAGCCGAAGATTGAATTCAATGTGAAAATCAACTTATAATATCAGATATATCTATGTTTTTGTATATTTGATATTAGTTATCTAATTCTTTGGATAGTGACTCCTGCCCCCATATCAATATGAGATATTTTTGATATCGTTTTATGATTTACATATTCTATAGAAAATTTGATATTATTATTATTATAAAGAATTTGTAATAAGAATTAAATAGATCTCTTATCTGTAATATTTTAATTCAAATATTATTAAGTACCACGAAGTCAAAAGGCAGAAAAAAATATAAAATTAAATTATCATCCTTTTCATGAGATATTGTAGGTATAAATGATTCGCGATACTTTCAGACAGAAATTATTATTTATAATTAATTAGAATATATTTAACTAATACTATAAATTTAAATTTAATTCAATATAGAAAAATAAGAAAACAAATATCCTAAATTTGAAAAAAACCAAAAAAGAACTCCCCCACAGGGGCTCGAACCCTGGACATTTCGGTTGCGACTTCATACCTTTCGGTCTTAAAAGCCGAACGCTCTACCAACTGAGCTATAGGGGAATTATTGTTTATGTTGGAGCTTCACCCTAATTTCAGCCCCGTGTTATCTTCTACATTTATCCGCATCTCCGATTGGAAATTCTAAGTTGAAGTCGTTCACAGACAGAGCTTACATATCGTTCACAGAGCTTATTATATTGCTGAAAAGAGGAGACCTGTTGCGAAAGGAAGTTTCAAGGACTATGCCAGCTCCGAGGGGCCGCACGACGTCTCCGAGAAAATTAGTGCCACCTGGCACTGATGAAGAATCGAGAAATCGCAATCGGCCAGTCACTCGCTCAGCTTCACGCCAGGCAGAAGAGACTAGTAGAACAAAAAATATAGATGTCCTTGTGAAGAAAGTACCAACTGGGTTTCAGACACTCAAAGAAAAATCTATTGATGAGGACGCAACTCCCTATGAATATGATGGTTCAATCGAAGGATCCAGTCTGCATGTCACCAGACATCCCCGCGATTCGGCAGTGACCTATCATAAGGTAGAACACGTCTCTACAAAGGATTACTCACTAGCTAACAAAGTTCAGAGGGGAAGACCAGTATCCATTCACCCAAGTGACCTTGATACGACCCCAGAGCCAACT